>BTPG01000001.1:71813579-71851079 GCA_036245525.1 Semisulcospira habei | reverse complement strand
GCGGCATGCATTCCTTGTGATGTTGACCCAGTCCCAGTGTGTGTGTGTGCCATCAGCTGAGCAGTCCAGCCAGGATGTGGGTCAAACAACACGCATTGACTTAGATGCTAAAATCGTGCAACGCGAACGTGTTGTAGCAGACTGTCAACATGGAACTGTGTGTGTTGAAGAGACTTTTTATTGCAAGGACGATCCACAACAAGTGAAAGAGTATCTCGGCAAAAAGACTGATCCATCACTACAAAGGCGACTTAGAGACAAATCGAGGAACAGACATTTAAGAAAATTTGTTTTGGATAAACGGAGAAAACGGCTGATTTGTGACAGTGATGAAATTGTGCTGATCTACAGCTGCGGAGACGGAGAAGTGACTACTGGTTTATTAAGCAAGACCATTCCAGACTGATGCAGGACGAAATCACCATCCTTGCCAACATCGATACTTGGCCCTCGATCCGTGTGAGATTCAAGAAAGAGCGTCAGCAAGCCATGTCAGAACTGGATCACATCTGTGACGTGGTGAAACATTACCTCTTATAACAGCGAATCCTGAAAACTTACACCAGTCGTTCGGGGTGTTGACGGACTGTATCGGTTGTTTTCGAAAATGTGGACACAGTTTTGATATTTATATAAAGGCACACCCGTACTGATTTGTACATTGTAACCTCACGGAGATTCCTACCATGGATCGCGCTCGTTAGCTGTACCATGTTAGATAGCTACCACACTGTGGCACTTCACTTTCTCCCCCATCCCCTGTCCCCTTTTGAAAGGGGCCGATGGCCTATGCAATAAACATCTTATAGTCTAAAGTCTAAAGTCTCTCTCTCAAAAAGTGACGCATGTGTCTGTCGCGTTCGCGTTACCATTATCAAAGCTAAAAGTCAACGACAAAGATGTGTGCATTTCCACAAGAGTGAACTTGACCGATGTCTAAGTGGTGTATCTTTCTGTGTCACTGACCAAGTCAGTCTATTACGATTTTTCGTCGTCTGGGAAATGTTACACACACACAACTCCCTATATGAAACACTACTACAGTGACTTCGCTTAAATAAGAAAAATGTCAGGTATAAGAAAGTCCGATATAGCGACATGTTTACAGAGGTCCTGAGTCCCGAATTGAATTTTGTTTCTATGTTACTTCGCTTAAAGGAAACTTCGGAAATAACAACAACTCTTTTGTCATATCGGAAGAATACTATACAGGCTTATCTGATAGACCTACTGTTGATAAAATGGGCTTAACCCATTTAACCCCATAGCCGCATTTCCACATTTTAGAAGAATTCACCCAAAGACTACGTACCAGTTGCAGGAGATGAATCGACCATGATAATTCAAGGGTATTGCCAGATTAGCTTGGCGCCGTAAGGCGCCAAGCTAATCTGGTACTACCCTGGAATTATCATGGTCGATCCAGATCCTATCAGGCGCCAAGCTGATCTGGCTGGCACTACACTCAATTTACCATGGTCGATCCATCTCAAGCCTTAGTGCGTTAATTGGGTTAATATAGCGATCGTCACAGTCTCAAGATGAAAAATAAATAATGTCCAAGACTAGGCAGATGCAAGGCGACATTTCAGGGCTATTTCTTCTCTCCCCGAAAGACGAGTTGTTCTGAAATACGGGCGTACGGACGCTATTCTCGGTCATCTGACCCACATACACGGGCAGACCCGTTTGGCGGTGCACTCGCCCCAAAACCAAACCTCCCTTAGGATGATTAGGGTTGTGCTACTCCCCCCCCCCCCTCCCCGCCTTCACGAACCCAACCCCGCCCCCCCCCCCCCCCCCCCCCCAGGTCCCGTGCCCCCACCCCACCCCCCTCACACACACACATACACACACACACACACACACACACACACACACACACACACACGCACGCACGCACACACACACACACACACACACACACACACACACACACACACACACACACACACGCACACGCGACGATAAAGCAATATGCTTAGAAAAGAAAGTTAAAACACAGCTGATTAGTACTGTGAAATTGTTTGAGCGTCTATTTCAACAACAAACAACAACAAAAAGTGTAAAACACCTAATTTTCAAAACAGACATACAAACAAGTACAGACACAGAAACAAGTACAAAATTTGCATTTTTTTTGGTTGTTGTTGTTGTTTTGTTTCGTAGTGACGTGATGATGCAAACTGAAGTTGTGAGGTGAAACGGTAGACATTCCTGTCCTAATAACATGACCACAAAAAAGAAGTTTAAACGAAGTGTGTGCTGGTCTGTGATTTCGGACCGTACGGCCGGGTACGGCAGGAGGCCGTACGGTCCGAAATCACAGGCCAGCACACTATTTATAGCCACGTGACCCAGATAGACCGGCCCGAACGTATCCGTCTCAGAAGCAATACTACGAGTGTCAAAGCTCGTCTGCTGGGTGATGTATGGCGATTGTTCTGGGCTAATAAATACCTAATTCCCCCGGGAGTGACCACCGCCGGCCCCCGCGTCCAGTCTCCATTCATTATTGGAGAAACTGAGGAGACGATGAAACGGAGGGATCTACCGGCACTGCAAGCTGACTGATCACGGGTAGGTGCCACAACAGTAGGTCGCGTTACATATTCAAATGAGGTAGGTGAGGACCGGTGTTGTTTTTTTTTTAAACAAAATCTTCTGCTTTCTTTGGACCGGTGTTTTTTTTTGTTTGTTTTTTTTAATCTTCTGCCTTCTTTGATATTTTGTACAGAGGCAGTATGCTGGAATTTGCTTAAAATCAATTGATAGATGAGAAGAGACATGTTTGGTGCTTTGATTCATACCAGCCTTGGTTTAACCAGCGGACTCTTTTTGGCCTAGTTTGAATTGCCAAGCAGATGGTGATTTGAGGTGTGTAACAGTTTTTGCTGCGCTTGGATGTAGGGTTGGTACAGAATCACGTTCATAGCCAGGAAATGAGACGGGTGATGATTTTGTGCATGGAAAATGTGCAGCGGTAGTGTTGTTTAGGGGATTTAAAAATTAGGGGATGACTGGGCCAGACTAAGGCTAAAGCATTAAATGCACTGAGATGGGACAACAGGGGAGGCCGATTGTAAGCTTTGACCAGTAGACGTTTGTAAACGCCAAAAGACTCCCCGCAACAAACGAGAGCGAAGTCATGGCGGATAACCAGCTTGTACCATAAGCATAGACAACGCTCCAAACTTGCCAAAGTGGCATAGATCCTCATAGGGCTCTCGAGCTGAAGAGGATCTATACTTCTTGGTGATGTTTGGACTATTGTCTATGCAAGCTGGTTATCCGTCGTGACTTCGATCTCGTTCGTTCTTGGGAGTCGTGCGGCGTTTATAAAAGTCTACTGGTCAAAGTCACAACAACAAAACTGACAATGAAAGACTTATTTTCTGACATGATTAATTTTGAGAAAACAAATTGCTAGTAAAAAATATTTAATGCAGTGCAGTGCAGTTTTAATTCCAAAACAGTCGAATCCCGTAGCTATCCCATCCCGTGGCAACATTGAACCTCGGTCTTTTCTAATAAATTGTAACGTAGACTTCAGACTTCAGAAGGCAGGTCATAGTCGAGTCAGTCTGGCAAGTTCCACTACGGACTAAAATTCTTCTACCGCCGGCTCGCCGCTGCCAGTGGACCCAGATTGTGTTTCTGCAATCTTTGTTATCTTAACGCCAGAGAGCCGCAGCCGTGCGAGGAACATGTGCACAAAATGGTGTCTGCAAGAGGCATAGATCCTCATGAGCCCCCGCAACTGCGGGGGCTCATGAGGATCTATGTCTCTTGCAGCTGGACTGTGTTCACGTTTTTTAAACCGCTCTTCCGAAGCATAGGTCATCCATCACACAACTGTCCTTTTCAATTGTTTTTTGCTCCGGCAAAACGAGCGAATCATTTGGCATAGGGCCATCGGCCCATGTCGGCCCATGTCGGTCCATGTCGGCCGTATTTGGCCCGCGCACAGCCGACGTCGGCCCGGCAGCCTCGTGATTGCTGGTTAGACTATGCGGCATCAGACTATACATCCATACCCTGGGTTATGCACACTTTTACTGATGTGCGTTTTGTATTCCTTTCGGCCCGTCTGTGTGTTTTCGGTCTGTGTGTCCCACCGGGGGATCTAGCCCTCTCCATTGTACCGTCATTTCGGTCTGGCTATCATAATCATCTCTCTCTCTCTCTCTCTCTCTCTCTCTCTCTCTCTCTCTCTCTCTCTCTCTCTCTCTCTCTCTCTCTCTCTCTCTCTCTCTCTCTCTCTCTCTTGCTCTGACTTATGTTGGTTGTAGATGGTAGCAACGGCAAGTTTGTTAAATGATGATTTGTTTCTGTCAAAACGTTTTATCGTTGATAAATAAGGTTTCATCATCATCATCATCTCTATCTGTCTGCCTCTGTCTCTCTCTCTCTCTCTCTTCCCTTCTCCTCCTCCTCTTTCACCTTCTTATGCGCATGATTTTGTTTGCGAATTTGTTGTCCTGACGAGAACGTCGAAAACATCGTCAACACGTATGATCTACGCTACGCAATGCTCTAGTTTGCAACTTTAGACATTATGGGTGACAGTGTTAACTCATTTCAGACGTGCCGCATTGGGCTACGCGGCTGAAATCCATGTATCCGAATCATGCAGCACGTCTCGAATGTGTTAAACTCTAAACATCACAGACCACAACATAATATTTTACATGTGAGTGCCTAGGAAGGTCGGAAGAGGAGGGGTTTCAGTGGGGAGCAACAGGCCTGCAGCAAGGCCAAGATGTTTTTTACGTATACGCAAAAGATCAGCCTAGACGTGGCAGAAATTGCGTTTAACCCTTTCGCTGCCTCTAAAAAGTGGACTCGATACCACCGCAAGAGACACAGATCCTCATGGGCCCCCGCAGTTCGTGCTGAAACCCCTTTGTACCCACGTCCCTTCAAACGGCGTGATCGTTTAACTTTTGAATTGACGACGATTTCAAAAGCTATCTGCCTCAAATGGCAGCGAAGGGGTTAATTTAAAAAATGAGGTGCGTCGGTTTAACCAGACTTCTCCCAGTCGCCTGTCAAGCCAAGTCCGCTGTGTGAACACGCAGCGTCTTGCCAAACAGACACCAAATTCAGCCATACCCCAGCTGCAAAGCGTCATCGGGCTCACGACGGTCGCCATGGGCCCGATGATCTTTGCTTACGGCCTGACGATCGAGCTTTCATTACCGAACGAATACCTTTGCGCCACCGGCCACCCGGCAGAAACTCCTTCATACAGCAGAAGGGAGGAAAGCTTCAGAACGCGCGAAAAGCTGGTGTACTGTGATGCCAGAGCAGTTTTCAACCCTCAAAGCAACTATCTGCCTAAACCCCGAAAGGAACAAACTCGGTAGACATTATATATTTGCCACAAATCTATGCCAAACTTGTCCGCCGCTCAGATCCGATATTTAAGTATCAAGACTTCATGCACAGTCAAGCGTCATCTTTTTTGCAGACGTCCATTTCACTGGCTCTATCTCAACCCGGAAATAAGAGACATGCTCATTTCTGATCGGTTTAACTCCCTAGGCCGAAGTCAGCTTCAGCCCACCCTGTAGCTGTGCGCGGGCATAGTGAAACTGAGGACTCTTTGCTCACTGGGTAACCATTTCGAGAGGCGGATACCTGTCCCCGCGCGCAGGACATCCGATTTGGCGATGACACTGAGGAGACTGAGGCTAATCCATACTATCATTACAAGGTAAACATGCCAACCTACGCCACTAAGCAAATGTCCTCGAGCCGATGTCAGCCGCAGTGGGCCCGCGCACGACCGTGTGTGGGCCCATTTCGGCCAACGCTGGCCCGAGGGTCTTCAGCTTACTGGAAAATGATGGAGAGCTCCAGAGACAAAGGAAGTTGATTTCTATACTCATCATAAGCAAAATCACCTTCTCAATCATAGCCATTCAACCTTTTTTTTTTAATTTCTACACATCATTAAAAAAAAAATCTGAATAAATGTACAAAACAAACACAAAAAACGCGCATACACTGCTATCCTTTTAACCCATAGCGACCAGGGCTAGAATTAGCAATGCTGTCTCACTAGGTAAACTAAGCTTTTTAATTAGCGCCGTCGACGCAATACAACAGGAGATAGATCGACCATAATAAGTCAAGGGTAGTGCCAGATGAGCTAGGCGCTTAACGTACCGTGAAGTTCTCTGCCTCTAGCAGTTGGATGGTGTTCGGATTTTTTCGGGCAGAGAAGCCCCGAAAGGCTACTGGGTACGTGCAGCTAATGACAAAAAAAGGTAGTTGATCTAATAATGAAAGTGTCTTTAATTTAATACTCGTATATAAATTTTAAAAAAAAAAAAAACCTTCAGGCTGCCCCCAGGCGTTTAACTTTCAAGACAGGATCGATATCGCATCGCGTGATTTGTATCTCTGGTCGGTCAAATATTATTCCACCGTCAAGCCAAACGGGGCTCACAACTAACGGACCAAACGTAGTGTCATATTAGCTTGCTGGCTTCAAGGCGCCAAGCTAATCAGACACCACCCTTTATCTGGAATTAGTTTCACATTTGCACTGTCCGCATTTCAGAAAGCATTTTCGATTCAGCTCCGCGCGCTGGCGATGAAAGCAGAACAAGGTATGGGAGATTATAATTAGAGATGTAAGGGAGATCATAGCAGAGCTCGATCGGTATAAACAAAGACAATGGCGTGCTACAGAATGGTTCGCTGGCTCTCGCACTGCCACGTGAAGGCGGGAGACATTAACCCTTTCACTGCCGAGAAAAAGCGAACAGGATCCAACTGCAAGAGACATAGATCCTCATGAGCCCCCGCGACCGCTGGTCTCTTGTTGAGACCGATTTGTTCCCAGGTCGGTTTTGGCCATTGGTCGTTTAATGAACAGGACTTCGGTAACTAAAATATAGTGCGCACAGTGGCAGGGAAGGGGTTAAGTCCATGTGTGTGAAAAGCCAGATTCGCGTTAAAACGAAAACAAAAACAAAAAAACAAAACAAAAAAAAAAACGGGCTCATTGATGTCTTAATTTAAGTTTCCCTTGACAGATCAGCGTATTTCTGTATCTTTTTCGGGAATGTCAGTCAGTTCGACTTTTCAATGACGCGAATAGCAATTTTACAAAAATGACACTATTTTCAGCAAACATTACTAACGATTATCCTCGAAAACAGGCCACGATGCTTCTGTGTCTTAGCGCAAACCCTGGCGCGAGCACGTGCAATCTCACTGTAAAGATTGAAGTCTGGGAATTGGCAGAGAGTAGGTCAAAGTTCTCTTCAGTCTGTCACAATCTAGGGAACAAATTAATTAGAAGGGCCAGTGGCATCTGTGAGCTTAGTAGTCCTGCGTCAGTCACAAAGCAAGATGCTCCGGTAAGTAGCGGATCACCTTGCTTAGTGGCTGGCGCAGGACTAAGCGTATTCCTGCAACTGGTACATATTTGATAGGTGACACTTCTTGAATATTTGGAAAGCCTTGGGGTGAACTCAACCAAATCACTCTATGGAGCAACCCTCGCCAGTGCCCGATGCTGTACTATTGGGTTTTATGACCCTACGCAAATTACATTTGCCATAAGTGTGTTAAATTCGGCATCGGTATGGACTCTCTTCACAATCGTCGGAGTAATCAAATCTGTATTTGTATTCGGCTCTCGGATCATACGCAAATTGCATTTGCAGCAATGGTGCTAAAATTGCGCTTTGCATGCCAGTCAATGCCAGTCAATGTAATTACTTGCAGCTGCCGATCGACGTACCCTCAAGTATAACAGCGCCTCGCGTGTCAGTTATAATACTAACAACTAATAATAGTAACCAATATCAAATAACACTGCCACTAATACCAGTTGTCGTAAACGACTAAGCCTTGACACGCAAACAACATGACGATTTATCATGACAGTTTACGTGTGATGCCAGAGCAACAGCAGTCTAATCTTGCACCACCCTTTACCTATCACGGCCGACCTATGTTCTAACCTTGATGCGGAATCGATATTGAAATTTCAAGGGTGGTGCCAGAATAGCTTGGCGCCGCATGGCGCATGGCGCCAAGCTATTCTGACACCACCCTTGAAATTTCATGGTCGATCTACACTCTGATCTAGTATGAAGTCTCAAACTAACTTCCAACTGTACGCAAAGGGTTAAAAATACTGACGTCGCCAGGGCTAAGCTAAGGCCTACCGTACGAGTGAGCTTTGCCCATCACTCAAAGAAAAAATACAATTACCGGTCAGAACTACATGCTTGTCACTCCAGAAAACTACAAACGCCGATCGGGATTTTGTGAATGGAGTGCCCCTTAACCCTCTTTCTTCAAATTTCTTCAAATGAACAACTGTGATGTCAACAGGTCGAGCTAGAGGTACGGATCATCATGAGGCCCCACAGCCTGCGGGAGCTCATGAAAATCTACTCTTTACTAAGGAACTAGGGCTTCGGAACTCAAGTAGGCCTAAGCCATCGTACAAGTGTAACTTTCACGTCACTCACGGCAAATACAATTATAGTTTCGCGCCTTCAACCCATCTCTTCAACACAGCAAGCGGCGTACACTCTCATGAGTACCTTGCGAGCCTCAGGGGCTCGTGAGAATCTTCGCCCTTTGCGAGCACTCCAGTCACAGGGGTTCATATAATCTGCCACAGGATCAAACCAAATCTGCGTACATTTTTTTCCCCCTCTCACGGAGGTAGCCGGGAGGTTTAACGACTGAGAACAATTCGGCCAATCTCTCAAAGTCTTCATCGCATGATCCATCTCCTACTTGTGTAGCTCGTCTATCTATCACCGTCTATAGACACCAGCGAAGACCTGTTTGAAAGCGACTGTCCCCATTCAAAGAACTTGCCTTTAACCCATTTAACCACACAGCCACATTTCTAAAATTTCGGAGTTGTCCACCTAACCACTATGTACCAGTTGCAAAAGGTGGATCAACCAGGATAATTTTAGGGTAGTGCCAGATAGCTTGGCGCCTGATGGTTAATTTTGGTGGTGTCACCTAACTATGTACCAGTTGCAGCTAGGAGATGGATCGACCATGATAACTGAAGGGTAGTGTCAGATTAGCTTGGTGCCTTGAGGCCGGAGGGGTACAATTTTCCTTTGACCTCCCGAAGGCCCACCAGGGTCTGCGCAGCAAGCCCGTGCCACCAATAACGTATTTGTTTTATTTCCTCCACTATTTCCGTAAAATAAATCAAGAAGAAATCTTCCGACCTGGATCGCGCCAGACATGACTGACGTAAAAGGAATATATTTTTTATACATAATAGACTTATGACGTAATTTAAAATCTTTCATGACGCTGGCCGTCTCCAGTAGTGTGCCTGACTGTTGTTTCTAACACCACTAAGTAACTTTGTACTTTAGAACGTCTGGTGGTCTTTTATAGAACAAAACTGGCATCCAAGACGCGTCAGAAAGAGGTCCGCTAGAAAAAGTCCGCCATTAGTCGACACAAGGGTTTTTGTAGCTCGGTCATGTGGTACAGATTGCACTAAAGGGACTGGTCGTGTGACGTAGGAATGAAAACAAAGTTTATTGTCTTATGAATGCTAAATTGCAGTTTACAGGAGAGATCAATCATTTTAGTTCAAGGGTGGTGCCAGAATAGCTTGGCGCCTGAGGCGCCAAGCTATTCAGTATTCTGTCACCACCCTTGAACTATCATAGCCAATTTTTTTTTTAAAGAATAGTGTATCAGGATGAAAATGGTTAAACAATCCATGTGATATAAAACAGGATAAAAAAATCTAAACCGAAAAAATGAAACAGAAATGTTATTATTAAACATAAACTGCCCGAGTTTTATGTGAACAACACTAACAGAATCACTGACTGACGACTGATCGACTCGACTATAATAACTCAGTCCTGACAAATATCTTACGACATCTCCAGGGCAGAAGGCAGTTTAACCAATATCCATCTGAGGCTAAAAGCTTCATATCTGTACACTGCTACATGCAAGCTACGCTATAGTACTTACAGATAAGGATATAGACCAATGGCTTTAGTTCAAGGGTGGTGCCAGAATAGCTTAGCGCCTAGAGGCGTCAAGCTATTCTGGCACTACCCTTGAACTATTTTAGTCAAACTTATTTCACACACAGGTGTATTCCGAATGATAAGGGTTAAACATTTCGACCATGTCCCTCTCTATAAACCGAAACAGACTATCACGGACTATGGAAATCAGAAGTAGGTCAAAAACCGCATATAGACGCACAAGTGGATTAAAAGCCCGGACAAACATGCGGGATCGTACGTTTGTCTTGGATTTTCAATGCACTGTTGTTGTTTCTTTTTAAAATAATAATAATAATAATAATACAAAATATAAAACACTTGTGCGATTTTAACGTAGGCCCTACATCTGGTGTCCGAACAACGTCTCTTATCCCATATCATGCTGAGGCTAAAAGCTTCAAATACGCTGCCATATGCAAGCTACATTATAGTACTTACAGATAAGGATATAGACCAATGGCTTTAGTTCAAGGGTGGTGCCAGAATAGCTTGCCGCCTAGAGGCGCCAAGCTATTCTGGCACTACCCTTGAACTATTTTAGTCACACTTATTTTACACACTGGTGTATTCCGAATGATAAGGGTTAAACATTTCGACCATGCCCCTCTCTATAAACCGAAATAGACTATCACGGACTATCAGAAGTAGGTCAAAAACCGCTTATGAGACGCACAAGTGGATTAAAAGCTCGGACAAAGAGATCGCACTTTTGTCCGGGATTTTCAGTGCACTGTTGTTGTTTCTTTAAAAAATATAATACAAAATATAAAACACTTGTGCGATTTCAACTTAGGCCATACATCTGGTGTCCGAACAATGTCAATTATTATGGAAGAATGCATTGCTCACTTTACCGTTCGTATTCACAACTTGAATGCATCATCGCACACAAAAACAACTGAACAAAAAAGCTCCATGATATACGCTTAGAAATGCCATGATATTAATTAACCCATTACATCCTGACGCTGAGTTTGTTTCATTTACTTACTGTCCTGTGAAGGCCACATTACAGATCAGGAGACAGGTCAACCATTTTAGTTCAAGCGTGGTGCCAGAATAGCTTGACGCCTCAGGCGCCAAGCTATTCTGGCACTACACTTGAAGTATCATGGTCAAAATTAATTCAAGCCATAGTGTATCAGGATGAAAAAAGGGTTAACCCTTTGACTGCTGCTGACGATACCACTCGGCAGACGTAATGACGCGTTTTTCCTGCCGAATGGTATCATCAGTAGCTTGCCAACGGATTAAGTTACTGTGATGTGGATCGATATCTGTCTAATGTTTCAAAATAATTGTACAGCAAGGCTTTTAAATGTCTATCGATTAGGCTTTTGCATAAACACGGGCGGGAAAAAAAACCCGGGTCGACAGACAACGAATAATTCCAGCTGTGTTCACGAAAAGAATATTACAGATGCGCATTTAGAATGTTGGAAGTCACGCCCATTTAACCCCTTCATGCCTCAGGACACGTCATTGAAACCATGACAAATTTTCTGCTTAACCCCTTCGCCGCCTTCGGACGCAAAATGCGCGTCTGTAATCACCGCACACATAACAAAATTCACGCGAAGAACGGGTATTTAAAAAAAATAAACGGCATAAAGAACACAGGAATAACAAGAGACATAAATGCTCATGAGCCCCCGCGACTGCGGGGGTTCATGAGGGTTCATGTTTCTTGCAGATGGATATCCTTTTACTTTCCTAGACAGTTAAGGAGTTAAAGTACCGTTGCGCCTAAATCTGAAGGCACATTTCAGAACCGTTTTTGTTTTTCATGCCTTGTCGACATACTATGTGACCGTCTACGGCAGTCCGGAAACACAGCAAACGCACACGCGTAATCACACTTGTTTATGCTGCGCAGGCGCAGCCGGTTAGCGCGTCAATCCATCTTTAGCCGTTGTTTGTACAGACAGCGTTGTATATATAACGTATAGAGCTGTGTTATTGTCAAAATACATGAGATAAAGATGCCGTGCGTTAGACAGGATTCTGCTGTGTCTAAATGGACCAAAGCTGAATCTGCATGTTGCGTTTCGTAAGAGGTCCAACTGCTGCAGAAGCATTTCTTTGAACTGTTACAGAGGTGGTCAGATTTTAACCATTATATGGCACAATGCAGGGTTAGCAAGGAAAGCAAAACATGACGAAACTGCGAGGGTTCGTGGCGTGCCGTTCTTCAAGTTGCCGTTGGCATTTTCTCGGTGTTTGGCACTTAAGGGGTTAATTTCGAAACCAGCTGACGGTAACCATTGCCGGCTACACGTATTGATTGCACTGACAATTATTATGACAAGTGTCGAGCTATGCCAGCACCGACTTGACGCCAGCTCCGTGCACACACCCATGTCAGCTTGACAGTGCGAATACTTCAAGAGCTCCAAGTTGGACCGAGAGGTCTCTAGGGTCGTGCCTGATGAGCTTGGCGCCTCTCCAGGCGCCGCCAAGCTCATCAGGCACGACCCTTGAATCTTCACGCGCGACCCGCGTACTGCAGTTGGCGCGGGGCATGAGATCCATCCGATCGCCATTTAAAAACTTGACGAATACAAATGTCAATGTATTGTGATGACTGACAGGGTATATCTTAAAGTAAGCGGCACTGTAAGCTGTAGGCCTGACATCAGCCGCAGTTGGCAAGCCCAAGGCCGTGCGCGGGCCCAATGCGGCCAACGTCAGCCCTGTGACATTTTGCGTACTGGGGTTATTCCATGATCAGCCATGTTCAGAAATGAATACACTGGCAACAGTTGTAACACAAAAGCGGTGTACACATTCATGAGAGAAAATAAGGGATAGGGGAATGAGGAGGGCGGGGGGGGGGGGCGGAAGGGGGGGGGGGGGGTGCGAAAAAGTGATTAGATTAAACGAGAGAGGGAAGGGCATGGGGTGGGGTGAGGTGGGGGTGGGGCTGGGGGTTGGGGGTGGGGTGGGGGAGTCAAATAAGAAAGAAAAAAAAGCGACGAACCACACAGTATTTATGCTCCCCTTCAGACTTTCCTATGAAGAAGAGCCTGCACACCGTCCTTGCTTTGTTCCTGAATACTGACACATGATGCCGCGACCCCAAGAGTTCATATTATGCCGGAAAGAGATCCCATTTCACGAGAAGTACGGTCCTACAGACCTACAGGTGCACTACAGACAAATTCGAACAAAGCGAACTATTCATCCAAGCAATGCATTTACAAAATTTCGCCACAGACAAGTGATAGCTTTTGGCAGAGCCATCCGTGTACTGAGGAGACAACGGGGCAGTAACCAAACAAAACAAACAAACAAACAAACAAACAAACAAACAAACAAACAAGGCAAAGCCATTGTGGCTCACGTGTATGACCGATTTACATATGTGTGACCTTTGTGATAAGGGCTGGCTTCTGCAGCAGCAAAATCCATGTTTTCTGAACTAAATGTAAGCATTTTTCACACATCTGTCAATCCCCCGTGACCCTTGAGCTTTGTGATGAGTCGACTAAATTAGTATGGATAGAAAGGTCTTATCATCAGCTACCTTTGGTTGAAAAATTTGCAAAAATTTGTGAATAACTGCAATTTTATTAAAAAAATCAGCATTTTACACACATTTACCAGCTTCTTGTGACCTTTGACCTTTCCAAGGGGTCATCCAAATTAGTATGCATAAATAGGTCTTACCATCAGGCATCTCTGTACCAAATTTGGGTTTTAAGTTTTAAATAGTATTTGAGAACAAACATCTTTTGTCAAAATATGGCTATTTTAGACCTATTTCCTGAGCTCTCCTGACCCTTGACCTTTCCGAGGGATCAACCAAATTAGTGTGCATAGAAAGGTCTTTCCATCAGGTATCTCTGTAGCAAGTTTGGGTTTAAATTTGTGAATAGTATTTGAGAAAAAAAACATCTTTTGTCAAAATATGGCTATTTCGGACCTATTTCCTGAGCCCTTGTGACCCTTGACCTTTTTGAGGGGTCATCCAAATTAGTATGCATAGATAGGTCTTACCATCAGGTATCTCTGTACCAAGTTTGGGTTTGAAGTTGTGAATAGTATTTAAGAACAAACATCTTTTGTCAAAATATGGCTATTTTTCACCTACTTCCTGAGCTCTTGTCACCCTTAACCTTTCCGATGGATCAACCAAATTAGTACATAATATAGAAAGGTTCTACCATCAGGTATCTTTGTACCAAGTTTGACTTGAAGCTGCGAACAGTTTTTGAAAAAAAAATAAATTATGTAAAAATATAGCTATTTTTTACCTATTTCCTGATCCCCTGTGACCTTGACCTTTCGTGAGAGGTCACTCAAATTGGTATGTTTAGCATAAAGTATCCTTGGGCCAAGTTTCAAGAATGTGGCTTGAATAGTCTCCGAGAAAATGCCAACGTTAAAGTTTACCACGGACGACAGACGGACAACCACTGGCCCGAAACATAGACTCACTTTTGCTTCGCACGTGAGCCAAAAAGCGCCCGAGACATCATTCGACACATTATGCGGGTGGTCGCTTGGACGTACGTGTACTCGCGTTCGTGATTAACTCTTCGGGTGTCGGTAGCGGTTTTAGTCACGATAATATCTGCAGGAATCATCACGACTACAACCGCTTCCGACACTCACGGGGTTAATTTAGTCTGCTTAGCTTGAGGCTCCGAGTCACAGAGGAGCCAACTAATGCCACACTATAACTTCGGTTTCTCCCCCTGCGGCCGGATTTGATCATGCAGCGTGTTCTCCCTTTTATAGGTCTTCGTTTGCAGCACCATCTGCCGGACTGATAGACCAAGGCTAGTGCCTGATTAGCCTGGCGCCTACAGGCGCCAGGCTAATCAGGCACTACCCTTGAGTTCCACAGATACGTCTACATCGCGACCTCCACACAATTTGACAGTTATTTTCAGACGATCGAGGAAAAAAAAAAAAAATCTGAGCCAAAGCGTGGCTGTGGCCGGACAGGAAACTGTGTGTTATGATCACTAAGTGACAGCAATAATGTAAACAGGGTTTTAAACATTCTAGTCCAGGCAGCAAAGAAATCGAGCAGTTCTAAACTAACGACCAAGAAATATAGCTAAAAGTACGTACACGTACATGTCACAATAATTAGACCACGTCTTGTGCAAAACAGCACTCGAATGAAAGTAGGCTAGAGCTGAGAAAGCAGAAAAAAAAATCGAACAACATTAAAGTACAGAGCTGCCATTTATCAAGTGTAACCACTTCTGTGCCACGTGACGCAGATCATACAATTTCTGAAATCTTTGACAGTTCCAGTTCAACTCCAGAAACCACGAGCCGTCGAAGAAACTTAGGTACAAAATGGTGCGGTTCAGCAAAAGGCTTAGATCCTCATGAGCCCCCGCAACTGCAGGGGCTCATGAGGATTTATGTCTCTTGCAGTTGGATCGTGTTCACCTTTTCCTCCGAAACGGACGAAGTGAAACTCCTCGGGTTAGTATCTTTAACCCATATCATACTGCGGTTAAAAGCTTCAAATTTGTACAGATAAGGATAAAGACCAATGGCTTTAGTTCAAGGGTGGTGCCAGAATAGCTTGGCGCCCACAGGCGCTACCCTTGAACTATTTTAGTCAAACTTATTTCACACACTGGTGTGTTCTGAATGATAAGGGTTAACGGTGCAGGTCGGTGATAATGTCGTATCTCACTCCACAGTGCAGCGATTCGTAACACATTCAAAGTCTTCGCTGCACTTCAAGGTTCCTCGGCTGGAAGTTCGGCTCCAGTTACGCAGAAGGTGCGAGCACACGACTTTAATGACATAGTGCGCAGATTTCTAACGGAGAGTCGACTAGTGCACGGAGCTCGGCCAGCCATCCTCTGCCTTCTTAGCCCCTTCGCTGTCGAGAGAAAGCGAAGACGGTCGATCCAACTGCAAGAGGCATACATCCTCATGAGCCCCCGCAGTTGCGGGGGCTCATGATGATCTACTGACGCCTCTTGCTGACACTACTTGGTGTCCAGGTTCCCATGGACGGCGGGGTTTCTCTGGCGTGAAACTAATGCATTTAGCCCCTACGAATTGCAGGTGGAGATGGATCGACTATCACAATTCAAGGGTGGCGCCAGATTAGCTTGGCGCTTGATGGCGCCAAGCTAATCTGGCGCTACCCTTGAATAATCATGGTCTGTCCATCTGGTTCAATGCTTGATGTAATATGTACGCGTTGATTCCAATCTGGACTGGCTGTTTTACTTACAGTAAGACATCGCAGAAGGAGACAATTCGACGATGTATGCAGTATTACCTGCGGCCTTTGTCGTTATAAATATAAGCAAAGCCTCGATGGCCGCTTTTAAATTTTGTATTTCCTTGCTGCATGCAGCAGCCATATTCATCCTATCCGAGCCATCTCCTGCAGCTGGTACACAGTCATCAGTCGGGTGACACCTTCAAATATGGGGAAAAGTAGGCCTTGGGGTTAAATTGGGGATCAAAAGAATTTGACACGCGTCGACTGGCAGTGAAGGGGTTAACCTTTAACCTGCAAGAAAAATAGTGAGAAAGACAGCATCCTAATCACCACCCCCCACCCCCCCCCCCCCCCCGCCCACACACACACACCAATTTTAGCCCCCGCCCCCAGCCACCTCAACCACCACTTTAGAAAAAGGTCATTGTTAAGTCATGTAATCAAGGTAGAATTTTTATCCCCTTCACTGGCAGTGACCCTGAATGAACTTCATCACCCATCGCAGACTGGAACAGTGAAAGCCCGATAAAAGTCTTGCGTGAGGAACTAGATAGGAATTTAGCCAAGAAGAGAGATAGATCTTCATAGGTCTCCGCGACTGCGAGGGTCCATGAGGATCTATGCCTCTTACAGTTGGCTGGTGGTTGTTACACCGGGCAGAGAAGAGGGGTTAGCGTTTTAACATAAGGTTTCCGCATAATATAATATGAAAGGTACGACATCGAAAAAAAAACCTCATTGAGTTTAAACTACTAATCCTGTCTGCACTTTTCAACTGGAAAAGAGACTTAACAAATCTGAACATGATGCATAACTGAACCAGAAAAAGATTTTTTATTTTATTTTCATTGGGATGTTTTTGGTTAAAAGACACAATCAGCAGGTTGTTCTCGTTTTTGTTGTTGTTGGTGTTGTTGTTGTTGTTGTTGGGGTTCTTTTTTGTTGTTGTTGTTTGTTTTTTTTTATTTATTTTTTTTTTTTGGGGGGGGGATAAATTTCCATCGAAATGTTTTATAATGGTGACTGTAAAACTATCTCTAAATTCAGTCCCAAAAGATGACTGCCAAGCGCTAACAATGCAGAGAAGAGCCCAACGAACAAGACAAACACGCCTAAAAAAAGACGTGGCAACACAATTCGTTAATATTTCAGGTTAACATATTAACAAAAACTATCGCTGAATTGCGCACAAGTTTGCTCTTCCGACTATCATGAAACAAGACAGGACAAGGTATTAACTGAATTGGCCGCATTATCGTTTTCCTTGGCATAGGGAAACATTTGGGAACACTACCGAAAGGTCAGACTGAATTGAGCTGGTCTGTGATTTTGGACCTTACGGCCTACGACGGTAAGGTCCAAAATCACAGACCAGCGCACATACACACGTTTACGTATGGAAATCTATCATTCTACTGGGAAATAACGAAGAGACCGATGTTTAGCAAAAAAATAACCACGTGGCAATGTGTGTGACATTTTGTGGCGAAGGTTGCACGTGCCTTTATCAAAACAAGTTTGTGCAACGTAAGCAGCGCAGGTTTTCTGTCGAACCGAAAAACTGGCCTTCTGACGATAGGCTTTATAGGGCATATGTTCCCGTGTGTCAGGTAATAGCAAGCGTTGACAACAAGGAGGGTAAACACGAATGGTATAAATAAGTCTGACAATAGGGGGTGAAAATCGAAATCGAAGTTATGGCAGTTATGGCAAGGGATGTGCCCTTCACATGTATGCCAAGTATACTTTGACGCTTCGAGTCCAGGGCACAACCCTTGCCATAACTGCCATAACTTCGATTTTCACCCCCTATTGTCAGATTTATTTATACCACAACTCTGACCATAACTGCCATGAGTATATTCTGCACGCTTAATTTGCCAGATAAAATAACTAGGGAGACTTGACAAGACAATACCAAACTGATCCAGACCAGAACAAACCAAACCAAACCAGACCAAACCAGCAGAGAAGAGTGTACACACCGTGCCAACGAAAACATAATAACAATACATTAGGCATATTTGGCTTTATCTGATACAAACCAATAACCTCAACATTCGGAGAAAATGATAAATATCATTTTCAATCGGGCCACGTAATCGGCTGCATGCCATCTGCAGAAAGGATGCTTGCCAAAACGCATATTACGCATCAAAACGCATTTTCAAAGACGTTGCAAAGGAAAAAAAAAACTGCTCAACACAGCAACGTACACTTTTTTTTAAGTGCACGTTTTAGAACATAACAGATTTCTAATAATATGCGTGAAGTCCGCTATTTTGGACGTTTGGGCTTTAAGCCATAATGTTCAAAATTACAGACCGAGACGGATATGACGCCATAAGGTCCAAATCACAGACCAGCACACTCACGTGAAGCCGGGAAAAAGTAGTGAGCAAAAAACAAGACTCGTTCACTTCTCCGTTATACTACTCTGACCAACGATTCCAATACCATCCACAACCACCTGGTTTTCAGAAGCCAGCAGCCACAGACTGAAACACCACACACCTAACCCCTTAACTGCCGGAGCAGGGTGAACTCTACCCATAGCTGCAAGAGACATAAATCCTCATGAGCCTCCTGAGGATTTATGTCTCTTGTTAGTAGTCGTCATGCGTTCTTCGTGCCCATTTTCGGGGGTCCCTTTTCACTTGTGTTCGTCACGGGATTGTCGGTCAGTGCCGGCAGTGGTTTCAGACGCGAAATCGCTGATCACTGGCAGCGAAGGGGTTAACCTGTCTCAGGAGCAAATACGGATTTTAAGCCGTCTGGATAACAAGAACCATACGTTCGTATAGGTTTATGTACGGGCCTCTTAACTCCCCCGCCACTGGACGCACTTTTTTTCCTGCAATCTTTGGTTCGCTCAACCAATGAAAAGTCACAGCCGTTCAAGCAACATGGATACAAACTGGCTTCAGCAAGAGGCATAGATCCTCATGAGCCCCCGCAGTGGCGGGGTCTCATGAGTGTCTGTGCCTCTAGCAGGATAACGATCTTTTTTCTCAGCGGTTATGGGGTTAATGACCAGGAAGACTGAGACCGCAGGGCGTCAGTCATGAGAATCCCTACTGTTTGCAGTAGTAAAGGTTTGGCTGTGGAACTGCTCATGTGCAGACAAACAAGAAGGACTTTTTTGCCGTAGAGGCACAGATGCAGGTGTGTGCTTGTCCTACAGTCCAAAATCACACAGCAGCACACAAACGCTGTCTAAACCTTCCAGGCCGATTAACATATTTGGTCGAGGGGACAAAGATTTTAAATCCATACCCAGCCCCCAACACGCCCCCCCCCCCCCCCCTTCCCCCCCCCCAAAAAAAAAAAATGTAGAGAATAACCCAACAAAGTAAGAAACACGCTTAGAAAAGACAATTACAACAATTTATTAATTAATAAATTGTGTTGTAACTGTCGTTCATAAGCGTGTTTCTTATGTGGTTTCTTCTCGGCAAACATGGGGGCTCATCAGAATATCTTTAAGGCTAGGGGGGAGGGGGGCGGTGTCTTGATAGTCCTATGTATCAATAGTCCTACGTATCGACAGTTCTATGGCCGGCAGGCCGTAGGACTCTCGATACGTAGGACTTTCGACACGCACCCTCTTCCAAACAGGACGAAAAAGAAGCTTGTAAAGAAAGGTAAACGATTCGAATAATCGAAGGACTCATGTGAACCTGTGCCGCAAGCAGATACAAGAAACTGGCTAGGAGAGACCTCTGCCGGCGAAAAAAAAAAGGTAAAAGGTGTGAAACCCCGACGCCGCTCGTTCCGCCAAGCTTCCGCCCATTCCTCGCGTCAACACCAACAGGCGAACAAACATGGCCACCCACTGACAAATGATATCAGCTTCAAAACGTTCCCTTTGGACCCAGGTGTCGCTGCCGCTTTGATACCAGTGTCTGCAAGAGGTACTGATCCTCACGAGCCTCCACAATTTGCGAGGGCTCATGAGGATCAACGCCTCTTGATGAAATCGTTAACTCAGTGGCTGTCGGTAGCGTGATTCGTCGAGGTAATTCCTGCCGGAATCACCTCGACCAAACATGCTACCGACAGCCAAATGGTTAACTTCGGTCGGAGTGAAATTACTGAGAGTTCAGTCTCGCGATTGATGTAAAACTGGGTCTATGCGGCGTATCTGGGACCCAAGGCAACGACCCAAAGACGCGATTCAGTTGTTTTGTTTTGTTTTTAAGATGCATGTACAAGATGTCTTTGGAGAAAAAAAAAGTCCAGTTCGTTAAGTACAATGAGCTTTAAGGTCGAAATTGCTAAATTCGTGTCACTTTGATGTGACTACGAAACAACACGACATGTCGATCTATGACGCCAGAGTTTAACCAAATACCACCCTCACACGTTCACTGTTGATTCTCTCTTGCTGTAGTGTATCCTAGGACTCAATAGGTTATTGGCCCAGAAAGCCCTGACAAGACAAAACACGGATGTGGATCGACGATGATAGATCAAGGGTGGTGTCAGACACCGCCCTTGAACTATTATGGTCAATCTGTCTCCAGAACTGTGACTTAGACCTAAGCGGATATCTCTAACATTTGACGATCCGTCCTCAGGGCTTAACGAGTTTAAAGCGACCTGCCCCAAGGCGGGCTGTTTTGCACAAATTCGAAGATGCAACAAAATAGAAGATGCAAGGAACTCCCCGTGTTGTCGTGCCTCAACTAAGGCCTTTTTTTTTTTTTTTTTTACTTTTTTCACATAGTCAAAGTGAGCAGGCAATACGTAACAGCAGTTTTGGTTTTTTGTTGTCTGTCTGTTTTCTGGTTTGTTTGTTTTTTGTTGTTGTTCTTCTTGTTTTTTCGATACTCACGGTCAAACAAAAGTTAAGTTTGTCCCTTTGCGCAGCATTAGTGTAGGACATAATTTTAATAACATGTATTTATTTATAAAGCAGACATTGTGAACTATTGACCATGTATTGCCTGAAGCAAGTCCTTTTCATTGATTATATTATATTGAGCAACATTTTGCTTGATACAGTGCCGATAACAGGCAGACCCAAATCAAAATGTCCGAGTCGTAAGACGAGGACATTTTGATTCGAGTCAATTAATCACATCAGTTTGTTTATCGGCACTATATCAAACAAAACTGTTGCTCAATATAATTTATGTACCCAGTCCAAAACAAAACTGTGCCTTGCGTCATTCATTTTGCGGCTGATTGCGGTGTTCAGACAAAACACATGAATGGCAGACGACTGCTTATCGCTGTCGACTCAGTGCGTAGATTTCGCCTGACTATGAAGACATCAGTGCATTGTATAACCATGAGTGTTACTGAGTAAATGCTACTTGTAACTAGATCAAGAATAGTTGCGGAAAATGCTAGCAGGTTTGTTTATTTAGTTCTTTTCTCAGGTTGTGGATATCGACAGCTGACATCTTGTCAATTTCACTACTCAGTCCAGCGACTCGCACTTTTCCGCCTGGCGTCTTTTCTCCGTTCGTGTTTGTGTATAGGATATAAATTTCGAGCGTTCATACACACTAAGAAGTATTTCATTACTGTTACACATAAGTAGCTTGTAAATGTTGCAGTGTGAGCATATTTCGCGTTTCCGTTTTGAAAATGCAAGTATCATCAAGATCGAGTCTTCCTACCGCGCAAGGAATTTTGGGAAGGAAAGTATATCGAGTAAATTCGTGAACATTAATTTGCTGGTTATACAATATATCAACACATGTGTCAAAAGAGGAAAACTTTATGGAGTGGGTACATAGATACATAACATTAACAAGGCTCAAATCGCCGACCATCCACACCTACTCCATGGCACTATTTCTGTGATGCTACGCTCACGAAAACCATCCCTTCCGAGAAAAAGTGAACACGATCCGACTGCAAGAGACATAGATCCTCATGAGCTCCCGCGACTGCGGGGGCTCATGAGGATCTATGCCTCTTGCTGAGACCAGTGTGTATCCAAGTTCCTCCCACGGTTGCAGCTTTTGGTCCCTGAATGAAAGAAAGAAAATATGCGTCCTATGATATGCGTGAGAGAGAACGCGTTAAATTCGTCATGATCCATAATTAGCACGCGACTCGTTTCTTAATCCCTTCGCTGCTGAGAAAAATAAGTCAACACGATCCAACTGCAAGAGACATAGCTCCTCATGAGCCCCCGCGACTGAGAGGGGGCTCATGAGGGTCTATGCCTCTTGCTGAGACCAATTTGTATCCACGTTTCTTGGACGGTGTTGGCTTTTGGTCTTCGAATGAAACATGATTTCAAAACGAAAACTGCACATACAGCGCACGTACTGTAGCAGTGAAGGGGTTAAGCTTAAAAAAATACTTGCCGCCGCTCTGCTGCTCGTCGATC
The DNA here is from genome assembly GCA_036245525.1 of Semisulcospira habei. NCBI lineage: Eukaryota > Metazoa > Mollusca > Gastropoda > Semisulcospiridae > Semisulcospira > Semisulcospira habei. Next base: position 71,828,473 of record BTPG01000001.1, on the reverse strand, counting down.
CGTACTTTATAAAAGTGAAAATCGAACCATTACAAACAAATATATACAAATTATTTGCACCTGACAACCTTTCGTGTGGCCTGGGGCAAAGTCAGTCTTGGTCCCGACCCATGCCCGTTTCATCTGCAATAGACATAGATTCTCATTAGCCCCTGCAAACGCAGAGGCTCGTGAGAATCTGTGTCTCTTATATATAATTATATAGACACAGCAAGAGACCCCTTCCCGGCCAAGGAACGTACATTTATTTATGTTGTCTGTGTTCACTGAACGAGCAAAAGCCACAACTGTCCAAAGAACATGGACGCAAAGTGTTTGTATCAGCAAAAGGCATGGATCCTCATGAGGATCCACGCCTCTTGCAGTTGGGTCACTTTTTTCTCGGCGGTGATGCGGTTAAGCCGGGTGCTGTAGGGGCAGCGTTGCACGTAGACTCGAGTCTAGTCTCGATTATATCCTTACGCTTGTTTATCTAAGGCTGACTAATCAATTAGTCAAACAGGTCGGACACAAATATTTGAACATACTTTCCTGACCTAGCACGTTTTCAGAGGCGTGACCGCAATAATAACCTAGCGCAAGATACATTATTAATACGTGAGGAAAGCCGGCATACAGAGCGGGGTTCGGATTTCACTCCATGATGTCATTGCAACTATGGCGTGGTGAGAGATCACTGATAGTGTTTATTTCGGATAGCCCGTCATCTACAAGGAATAATACTATTAACTCATTCGCGGCCAGCCGCATCCGGATGCGGCCGGCCGAGAATGAGTTAATGCCTTTCAAAGCAAACGCTACATAAATATGTTTATGTTGCATATATATACAATGGTTTTCCACATACATGCAGAGAGATATACCTTTACATCCAATTACCAGATATTGTGAAAATATGCCTCCGGCTGGCCAGAACTGCATACTTTCCTTAACCCTTTAGCTGTCTGTAGCGCATTTTGTTAAAGTGATTCCTGACGGAATCACCTCAACAAAAAGAGCTACCGACATGCAACGGGTTAAGCAATAAACGTGTCACCGAAAACTCAGTCAAAATAGGTTAAACTGACCTATTACAAGCTCACAGGAAGGACGAGGCACGTGAGTGCATGCGTGGATTTGGTTGCTTGGTTGTTTGTTTGTTTATTTGGTTTGTTGGTTTCGTTTTGTTGTTGTTTCTTTTTTTGATTGTTGTTGGGTTTTTTTATTTCATTTTTGACTTCTTTCTTTTTTCTATTTTTTTTTTTTTTGGGGGGGGATGATGGGGCGGGGGGGGGGGGGGAGAGGGGGGGGGGTGTTTCTGGTGTTTGTTTTGTTTTTGGCTTTCGTGTGTGTGTGTGTTGGGGGGGGGGGGGGGGGTTCTCACATAGACGTCATGGTTGGAATACTTCCATACTAATAATTACATTTTTACATCTGTCTTCTTCAGGGCTGAGGAACTCTTTAGATGTTCACTCAACGACTGTGCTGGCGAGTGTTTTGTCTCTGAAGCCAAAGACAAGCTGTTGTTTTGATGGCCTTTTTGCAGGAATCTGCGGCAAAAAGATGGTATTTCCTCCTCGTAAAGGAAAACGGGGAGAGGGTGGCGGATGAAAGGTGCATGGTGGTGAGCTGCTGGATGGAAGACATTGGCATTTGCTAGACAGGTTGTGGAGATGGGGTGGGGGTGGGACGGGGGGGGGGGGGGGGGGGGTGGTGGCTTTGTGGAATTAACTCCTTCAACACGCCCCGCATCAATAGCTGCGAAAGTGTCGTATAGCGTTACCTCAGCAACCATATACGACACTTCCGCAGTTATTGATGCGGAGTGCCTTGAATGAGTTAACCCCCAGCCACCGCGGGTACAGTAAAAAATTACCGGTGGCTGCAAGCAGAAGGGGGCTGCAAGGCATTTGCCACCTGCCAGAGAGTATCACACATTCTTATTCGCGGCAATGAATTTAATCGGAGAATGTACATTAATTAGGTTCATTTTTTTCCGCAGTGGTGCGTATCGCGCCGAGTCATAAGTTTCCGTGGAATAATCACATGATGATCAAATCCTTTAAAAAAAAATCTAATACCTGTATTTATGTTGACTTTTTAGCCCAGGGCAGAACTCTGATGCCAAAACCACATTAGTAAACTTAGAAGAGAAGGCACCTGACGGCCGATTCTGTTGAAGAATTTTGCAGTCCTGCTTTCCACTGTATCCCCCCCCCTCCCCCCCCCCCTCCCCCCCCCCCCCCCCCCCAGTCTTCTTCCAGTAGTACCAGCTGTCTTCAACCCTTCTATGTGTAGACAGGGCATACTTTTATTTTATCCCTTCACTGGCAATAACAGGGAACACGATCCACCCGTAAGAGACATAAGACCTCATGAGCCCCTGCAGTTGCGGGGGCTCATGAGGATCTACGCCTCTTGCTGACACCACCTTGTTCTTGCTGGTGCTCTTGACGTTGTTTAACCCATTACATCCTGAGGCTGGTTTTGTAAAATGTGCTTACTGTCCTATGAAGGCTACATTACAGATTAAGAGATATAGAGTATAGATCAAATGTTTTATGTTTATGTTTTATGTTTATGCCTGAGGCACCAAGCTATTCTGGCACCACCCTTGAACTATCAGTCAAATTTATTTCAAGCAATGGGTGTATCAGGATGAAAAGGGTTAACGAAGATATTAGAACCACAGTCTGCGTCCCCTGGCAAAGAAGAAGTTAAAGTCTTTTTTCAATTTACCTGATATTACAGGGGGAAGTGGAACACCAAGTGAAAAAATAAAGATAAAATGATATAAAATAACCTTTCTTAATTTAACCCATATCATACTGAGGCTAAAAGCTTCAAATTTGTACACTGCCATATGCAAGCTACATTATAGTACTTACCGGTAAGGATACAGACCAGTGGCTTCAGTTCAAGGGTGGTGCCAGAATAGCTTGGCGCCTAGAGGCGCCAAGCTATTCTGGCGCTACCCTTGAACTGTTTTAGTCAAACTTATTTCACACACTGGTGTGTTCCGAATGATAAGGGTTAATGGGCTATGACATATTAACCTTTAGGCTGTCGGTGGCGCTTTTTGCTGCGATGATTCCTGCAAGAGATAGCCAACTGTCATCGTGATGTTGCTATAGTAAAATGCCCACGACGTTTCTCCGTTACATCTCAAAGATTTACATAATTTCATCTGACGGAATCCAGACCAAAAAGGTGACTGCCAAGGTTGTAAAATGCAGAGAAAACCGCAAAACGAAGAAAGCTAAAATGCTTAGAAAGTTAAGTTACAACGCAATTTATAAATTCAAAACAGTCCTTCCCTTCGTAATGTAGCTGCAACTTTCCATTACGAAAAAAATATGTGGCAAAATTGTCTTCTTGTCTGCATACATGTCTTTTTTTTTAATTAAAAAATAAATAAATACATAATTTAATTTTAAAAAAAGGTCTATTAATTTTTCTCGTCAGTGTGTACTCGAAATATTAACAAATTGTGTTATAACTGTCCTTTCTAAGAGTGTTTCTTTCATTTTGGGTTATTTTCTCTACCACATGACGGATATACAGGCGCTAAACAAATGAGCATCGCTATCTTGTACATGTATCTCTGTCGATCTGTTCCGTTCCTCCCCTCCAGCATTCGCCTCCCAAAACACACAATCAACAGAAAGCAAAACAGAAATGTATGTGTATGAAAGAACGCGTTTCTATGTTCATCATGTAAGCGGAAAGAACAGAGAGAAAAAAAAAAAGTTTCTATCTAAAAAGAAAAAAAAGTAAGTAAACAGAAACAGGTTCTATTTCAAAATACCACTTTTTTGTCTTGCTCTATCTGTAATGCATCGTTGATTTATTTCAGGAAATGGCACTCCCTGTGTCTTTCCGGGTGAAGAACACAATGACCCAAAACCCAGAGCAAGAGACATAGATCCTCATGAGCCCCCGCTATCGCGGGGGCTCATGAGGATCTATATCTCTTGCACGGGCGTCTTCAAGTATGACACATCGCGCATTTATCGTAGAATGGATTTGTGATAAATGGGCAAGAACACAAAATGCGGCTCTGCTAGATTGCTGCCTTGCATGCTTGGCTAGCTGGAAGAGGTCTGGATACGCCAAATTGTTTTACTGTACCTCCAGCGATGAGCTGCGCTCACTCGGACGAGAAATGAAAAGAAGAAAAAGCTGAAGAAAGTGGGGGATGGGTGAAACCGCGTGCTTGTTCGACGAAATCTTGTTTAAAATTGAATTACGATTTTGATTTGTGCAGAAGTCATTCACGCGTAAATACTGCTTGCTTTCGAAACGTAGCAAATGTTCTTTTCGGGACAAGTGTACCAGTTTTGAAATACGGCTTGGCAATGATAATTCAAGGTTATAATTTTGGAAATTTGGGGTTATCTGGGATTGGGAAGAAGCCATTTAGGGAAATCCAGCGCAATGAAAAATGGAGAGATTCTTCATTTTGTGAGGCTTTCTGTTATCCCTTCCATTTAAGCAAACAAACAACAAAAGAAACAAACAAACAACGGGGAAAAAACACTTGAGAAGTCAGACGCCAAATCATTTGTTACAGATCCATGTTGCAATTCTCCGATACAAGAACTCGCACGCTATATTGGACTTGCATCAGAGGAGATTAGTTTCACTGCGGCACTCTGACGTAAAACACCCATATCAGGCATGCTTCTAATCTTGTAAACCCTCGCTCCACGCCTTCTATCTGCAAGAGGCATAGATTCTCGTGAGCCCCTGCAAGCAGGGGCTCATGAGAATCTACGCCTCTTGCTGGCTCATGTTAAATCCAGCTGTTTCTCAAATTGAGAATCACATTCCTGCGTATATCCTTTTTAGAATTCCTCTTTAATTCCGAGTTGCCGTCCCTGATGCCTGGCTCAGAAGATTTATGACCACCTGTCAACAACATGCCTCTTTCTATTCCTGCGTCAAATGTAGAAGGTGGATTAAATATGAAGGAAAAATAAGGGTAGTGTCTGATTAACTCAGCACATGAACAAATGACAAGCTAATTTGGCACTACTCTGCAACTGTCCTTCTTGCAAGTAAATAGCACTGGCACAAGAAGCGAACATAAAATAAGTAGCTTTGGACAACTACAGTCAAACACGCATAATGCGACCATCTAAGAAGACTGTTAAACAATGGTCGCCTAGGCCAGGGGTCTCCTAACGCAGGGTCATCTAAGTAACAGGAAGAAGACCATGGCGCCCGCAAAATGGCTGGTCTGCGTTGACAGGCAGTCGCTTGGTACAGGTGGTCGCATTGACAGATGGTTGCTTTGTACAGGCGGTCGCATTGACAGGTTATAATGCATTAACTCCAAGGTGGGCCTCTCTCTCACGGCCTGCATGTAGTGCTATGCGAAGGACTGAAGCAAATTGACATTGGAAGTGAGGAACAGGGAAAACATCAATTAAATTTTTGTTCTTGTCATGTTTAACCCTTGCACTGCCGGCTGACGCCTCTGAAATCTTGGTTGATTCAAACGCCCCCAAAACCCAGCCGTCAAAAGTGGCGTCAGCAAGAGGCATAGATCCTCATGAGCCCCCGCAACTGCGGGGGCTCGTGAGGATCTATGCCTCTTGCAGCCTGATCGTGGTTGGCAGTCAAGGAGTTAATGTGCTCTCGCTCAGATAATTTTCCATCTCACTTGAAGCGAGAGAAATTAGATCCACAATTTTTGCTCGCAGATCTATAAAAGCACGATCCATCATGCTACATATCCGGTTTGACAAGCATTGACACTGATAGAGACCAAAAACATGATGAATTTTTCTAGTTTTTCTTTTTTCTTGGAGAAATCTATAATTTGATTTCTATTTCCGTCAGCCCTTAACCAGGGATATTAAAGTGCAATTTGTGAATCTTACATCCTTTTTTTAATATTTTCCGCGAAAAATTCAAATCCTTTATGACGACTGGAAATTGTGTCCACGAGACTTAAGTGTCCGTCAACTTGACAAGGGTATGGAACTAAATCTTGGACATTCGTTCCAGTTTAACAGGATTATGTGTTTTCCACAGGGAATTTTGCAGGTCCGCCATCGCCCAATCCAAGTGCAAGAGGCATAGATTGTCATAGGTCCTTGCAGTCACAGGGGCCCATGAAAGTCTATACCTTTCGCTAATAGATGTGGTACATTTTACATCCTTCTATAAAGGAAAGTCATTGAGTCAACAGTGTGGTCTCCCCCCCCCCCCCCCACCCCCCTCTCTCTCTCCGTCATTCACCTCACCCACCACCACCACCCCCCTCTACCATTCCCCCCCCCCCCACACACACACACACACAGACACACTTCCCGCCCGCGCCTCACTTTCTGCTTTCCTTAACCCTTTTAAGCCCAAGGTCCCATTTCTCAAAGTGTGTAGATGTTGCAGGAGAATGATTGACCATAATAATGCAAGGGTAATGCCAAATTAGAATGGCGCCTTCAGCATTACCCTTGAATTATCATGTTCCGTCTATCTCCTGCTGTAGGGACTTGGGTCTAATGGGTTAAAGTTAAAAAGAATACCTGCGGCCATCTGGGATGTGATTCCATTTCGTTTTCCACATGTGTTTTTGCCTGCGTCTGAGGAGAATTATACCCCTGTTTCTCTGGTCTTTCCCTTTTCTGTCTCTTTCGACATGTAGCTAATTAATGTTTCCTTCTGTCCTTTATAATTTTATTTTTCCTTCATTTCACTTACGTGTCCAGAATCGCGAACGCACTCAGCCCGATATGGTCGCAATTTTTTTTTAAATTGAGAGTTGTCTTCTGCAAACTGTATGACCATTTAGGTGATGGTTCGACCATGATAGTTTAAGGGTGGTGCCAGAACAGCTTGGCGCCTATATGCGCCAAGCTGTTCTGGCACCACCCTTTAACTATCATGGATCGATCTGTGTCTTCTTGCAGTGTGTCCAGGGTGATTAAGTTGAATATAAAGTTACACCTCTACGCTGACGACTCACAACTACTAGACAAAGACAAACTCGACAACACTCAGACACTACTGACTCGCACGGCTGACTGCTATGAGGACGTGAAAAACTAGATGACAGCAAACAAGCTCAAACTGAACGACGACAAAACGGAAGCCTTGCTGGTAGGCACTCGCCAGAAACTTTCCCAGCTCTCTCCCTCTCTCCACCTTCAACTCGACAGCACCCCCATCTCCCTCTCTGACTCGGTCAAGAACCTTGGCGTTATCCTCGATTCCTCTCTTTCCATGACCAGCTTCGTCTCCGCCACGGCCCAGGCATGTTATTTCCACCTCCGCCGCATCAGTCTGATCAGAAAATACCTCACTACCGAAGCTGCCACCAAACTCGCTGTCTCTCTCATCTTATCTCGCATCGACTACTGCAACTCTCTTCTTTCTGGCCTTCCTCACTCCACCACTCTCACTCTCCAGCGCGTCCAGAACAATGCTGCCCGCCTCGTCCTCAGAAAGAAAAAATCCGACCACATCACTCCCCTGCTCAAGCTCCTTCACTGGCTCCCCATCCCCCAACGCATCCAATACAAGATTCTGTCTCTCTGCTACAAATCCCTGAACAACTACGCTCCTGCGTATCTCTCCAACTTACTTCGCCCCTACACTCCTCCCCGCTCCCTCCGCTCCGCCTCTGACCCTCTCCGCCTCCTCATCCCCCGCACCAAACTCAGCACTTTCGGCCCCCGCTCTTTCTCAGTATACGGCCCAACCACCTGGAACACTCTCCCACTCTCTCTCCGTCAGAAACACTCGCTCTCCTCCTTCCAGTCTGCCCTCAAAACTCATCTCTTTCAACAGTTCTAGCACTATATCACCACACTCCCCAGCCCAAGCTGACCGTCCTAATGTATCTTCACTATTTGTGTTACGTGAGTCATTGTCTAAAGCGTGCGCATGCGTGTGCGAGTTGTGAGTGCGCGCTTAGAGTTATAATTATTATAAGATAAGCGCATTATAAATACCGTAATTATTATTTATTATGAAATCCCGACGTTCTTGCTTTTGTTTATTACAAACATATAACCCCCCCCCCCTTCATCCCCCGCCCACCACCACCACCACCACCCTATCCCTACCCCCACCCTCTCCCCCCGCCAAAAAATAAATAAACAAAGGTAAAAAAAAAATTAAATCATTTAAATTTCACTGTAAATGGACGCATATTGAGTTTCTGAAATTTTTGTTAATTCAAAGCCAAGAAACATGAATGCAAAGCTGTGTCTGCAGGGCTCATGAGGATCTATGTCTCTTGAAGTTGGTAGTTTTGTTGTTTTTTTTTCTCAGTCAAGGGGTTGAGGTAGATTGTTCAACAGTCTGAATTAAAGCGATCTGCTCCAGAGCGGGCTATAATTAGCTGCTACAACGGGTTCTCAATTTTGTCTTCCCTGAACTAAGACTATTTCATCCTTTGTTTCACATTCTCTGAAGGCAGACAGACAAACGTAACAGAGGTTTCCCGCTGCCCCGTATGGGCAAAGGGGAACTCTCCAACGTGGCAAGGGAAGAAAGAGCAGAAAAGATTTTCAAGATTTTACGAAAATAAAACGTAAAAGTCACGTTATCCCTGGTGTCTAGCATTATTATATAACATACTGGGAGCATTTATCAAGAAGATACATCAAATACGAACTGTTAATCGTTTCTAGTTTGAAGCATGTCCATTCAAATGTCGAACCCTTAACTCATTCGCGGCAAGCCGCATCCGGATGCGCGGCTTAACCCGCGCATCCGGATGCGGCTGGCCGCGAATAAGTTAACCCGCTCAGCAGCTGTGTTTCCGTAGTCTTCGTTACTTTAACACCAAATAACCCTAGGTCTCCCTCGAACATGGATCCAAAGTGGTGTTCGCAAGAGGCATAGATCCTCATGAGCCTCCGCACGGCGTTGGCTCATGAGATCTATACCTCTTGCATTGGATAGTGTTCAGATTTTAACGGCACTGAAGTATCGCCGCGCGTAAAAATGTATTTCATCAGGACTCTAAGGATTCCCTTTCAACTTGCGAAATGATGTCTCTGTTCCTCGGACAATGTCATCAAGGTTAACCTTTGGCACCCTGGAACACGGGAAACCATGAAAAAGGAATGTCGATGGAATTGTCTGTCGCTGGATGCAGGAAAAACGATACAGGTTGATAACTACGGCACTCTACCGGCCAGCAAAGAGGCTTACAGCAAAACCCTGCTCTAAACAACTACCTTTTTTAAACAAAAAAAAAGTTTAAACCCTTTTAGCCCCGGATCCCTACAGCAGGAGATGGCTTGACCATGATAATCCAAGGGTAGTGCCAGATTAGCTTGGCGCCTTCAGGCGCCAAGCTAATCTGGCACTACCCTTGAATTATGATGGTCAAGCCATCTCCTGCAACTGGTGCATAGTCGTTAGGCAACACCTCCAAAATTTGAGAAATGGGACCTTGGGGTAAAAGGGTTAAAAAAAAGGTGCTCTCTCAAGAGAAGTCTTGAATTGCAAAAAGGTGTCACCAGACCTGTCGTTACAGACCGCTTCTTAGGTGGCTGTAGCCATCTAAATAATGGCCTTTATTGGCAGCGGGCGCTCATAAGAGTTCATATCTCTTGCAGCTGGGTAGCGGTCGCCTTGCCCCGGCAGTAAAGGGGTGAACCAATCTGAAGGGCGTCTGTCACTGGATGCAGCAGTGGCTAGAACCAAGGCTTCAAATTAGATCCAACCGCACGCTTTTATCACGATCGTGAAGTTCGCAAGTCTAGCCCGGCAAGTGAAAAAAATAACTGAAGGCCATGCTTGTCACTGGAAACGCACAAGACTTGGAACAGAGGTTTCAAGTGTGTCTTAAAGAATTTTCGTACGTGGTCGGTAATTGGCCAGTGCAGTGACGTCCGATATGTGACCACTGCAGTTGTTTCTGTAACAGGTGATTGCGAACGAGAGCTGCGAAACAGACTGACACAGGAATCTCCCAGCAGAGGTTGGCTCAAGGGTCTCCTTCCACTGACGAAGGACATGCTGGGAAAAAATACATCTGCGTGCCGGCGAGTCAAGTTGGACCTTACGGATATGATGAAAGCACTAAAGTCCACAGTCGCAGACCAACAAAAATGGGGCCAGTTGCATGAGCGGTGCACCTTGCTTAGCGGCTGGCGCAGGACTAAGATCACCAAACTCACTTATTTCACGGACGCATGATCCACAGTGTCCAGGAACAGACTTCACAATCCGAAACAGTCCTTCCCTCAACCCGTGCGCTGCCGTGGAGAAAAAAAAAAAAAAAAAAAAAAAAAAAACTAAAAACGCCACCCAGAAGCAAGAAGTATAGATCTTCGTGAGCCCCGCAGTTGCAAGGGTTCATGAAGACCTATGCCTCTTGCTCAGACCAATATGGATCCATCTTCCTCGGACGGTTGCGGCTTCTCGGTCGTTGAATGAGCAAAGGCTTTCAGGGACATAATACGCGTCCAGTGCTGGGGAAGCGGGTGAGAAAGTACTACACGGTTCATTTCGAAGTAAACAGGAAAGTTGTTGTTTTTTTAATCACAGACCAGCCGTAACGTCCAAGGTGACAGGCCAGCACACTATCGAAATTTGCACTTTTATAAACAAACAATATTTACTTTGAAAAACAAGCAGACTGTCCTCGAAAACTAAACAAAAATGTTGTGACGTGGAAAACACGTCCTATATTTGCACTTACATAAAGAAATGGTCCTTCTAAAATAATCAGGCTGTTCTTGAAAACAACAACAAAAGACAAACAACCACAACACCACAGGGAATAAATTCTGAACGAACAGACAAATGTTGAAACAATAACAGACAACAACACAAAACAAATACGTTCTGAAACAGACAACTCCTAAAACAACAAGAACAGAACCAACAACAACAACAAAAGACAAACAACCACAAAAACCCACAGCCAATGCGTTCTGAAATTAAGAAATTTGTAAACAAGACAAATGTCACGCAAACCTAAGCGGACAAGCTTATTTTGTGCGCAGTTCTCTGCCTTCGAAAGTCATTAACAATTGAACAAGCAGAACGGCCGCTTGTAAATGGGCACTTTTGTCTGCTCCAGCGAGTAATGGATCTTTCCAGGAGTCGCCTCTAATCATTTTTCACCTCCCTGACGCACTATGGACGCACAATTCCCCTTTCTGTTTGAGGAAGATAAATTTGAATACGAATTTAGCTGCATCACTTGTTACTGAGGTTACTTTCACTGTCGAGAAAATCAAACCGCTATCCAAATGCAAGAGGCATAGATCCTCATGAGCCCCCGCAGTTGCGGGGGCTCATGAGGATCTATGCCTCTTCCTGGCAAAATTGTGTATCATCATTTCTTTGGCATTTAGCTGGAGCTCTTTGCGTTTAATTAACAAAGATTTCAGAAAGACAATCTGCGTGCACTGGCAGTGAAGGTGTCAATTATATCTTGTTGTTACTGTTGTTGTTGTTGTCACTGTTGTTATCGTTGTTCAGTCCCTTCTTTGTTCCGCGTCACACCTAATCACAGCTCTAAACACGTTGATTTGGGGGATGGCGATATATCTTTCATTAAGAAATGGTCACATTATCGTATAATACTGTGCCAATGATGCAGCCAAGCTCTTGCTACCCAAGTAAACCGACTGATGGGCTTCACGCCTTTTAAATACAGTAGACCATGTGGTGAGCGACCAGCGCTCTGCAAAGACTGGTGCTCTCTCAAAGTCTTAAAGGGCAAAAAGTATCACCCGACATGATAGACCAGTATACTTTAATGACAGGTGGTTGCTCATCAGGGTGCTCGCTCAGAACAGGTTCTGCTGTACAGAAAAACGTTTCACCTTGTGTACTCAACTTAGCCCGTTCAGTGCCAGCTGACGCAGTGTTTCTGCAATCTTCCTCGATTGGACGCCAAAAAGCCTTGGCTGTCCCAGGAGCATCCGAGTCTTAGTGGTGTCAATAAGTCGTATAAATCTTCATGAGGCCCCGCAACTGCGAGGGCTCATGAGGATCTGTATGTCCTACGATCGGGTGATGGTCAATTTTTCTCGGCACTGAACTAGCCTAAAATATAATATCCATTGACTGTGAAAACTCTAGGAAAAGGAGGGGGGAGGAGGAGAGGAGCGGTGGGGAGGGGGAATGGGGGTGGGGGGGGGGGGCGGAGGAGGGCGGCGGATGGGGAAATAATCTCATTAGGTAAATAAAATATAAACAAGTATGTTGCAAAAGAGGCATAGATCGTCATGAGTTCCAGCCACATGTTGCGGGGGCACATGAAGATCTATGCCCAGCGCCACTGAGTTCCCTTCTCTCTCGTAAACAATTGAAGGGGGTCCTTACATATACTATGATGTCTATAAAACTTCCTGAGAAGTGCGGATTCGCTTCAGTTTTTGGGCGGCATATATATGGCGAGAGGGCGAAAATTTGAGAAAGTGAAAATAATTTTAAGCGTAACTCCTGTACTACGTGGTGTATACATGGATTCTATCTTCATATTTTAAATTTCACTGTCGCTTATATATATATATATATATATATATATATATATATATATATATATATAAATATATATATATATATATATATATATATATATATATATATATAAAAATATATATATATATATATATATATATATATATATATATATATATATATATATATATATATATATATATAATTGTTTTCATCCCTACGTCAGATTTCACTGTCGCTAAGATATATAATTGTTTCCATCCCTACGTCACACGACCAATCTCTTCAGCGCAAACTGTACCGCATGACACGAGCTACAAAAAAAAACTTGTAGCGACTAATGGCGGCCGACTTTTTCTACCCTCTTTCTGACGCGTCTTGGATGCCAGTTTTGTTCTATAAAAGATCACCAGACGATATAAAGTACAAAGTTACTTAGTGTTGTTCGAAACAACAGGCACACTACTGGAAACGAAAGCGTCATGAAAATTTTTTAATTTACGTCATAAGTCTGTTATGTATAAATATATATTCCTTTTACGTCAGTCATGTCTGGCGCGATCCAGGTCGGAAGATTTCTTCTTGATTTTTTTTTTACAAAAAAGGTGGAGGAATGAAAACAAATACGTTATTGGTAGCAGGGACTTGTACCCCTCAGGCCTTCGGGGTACAATGGTTCCTTTGACCTCCCTCAGGCCTACAAGGGTCCGTGTAGCAAACCCCTCCGACCAATAACGTACAATATCCACTTCCATAGGTGGAAAGAGGAACACACTCTTACTAAAAGGGCTCACGTGCCTTACGACCCTCGCCGACCATGACCCGCCTACTCGGACTGAGGGTGTGTGTGTGTGTGTGGTAGGAGTTTAGGTCCCAGGCTGCTCAGCTTGAGTGGCAGAAGTAGTTTGCCCTGTTATTGGCCTCCGTAAGAGGAAATGAATAAATTATTGACCGAAAGTGTTTGTGTGTGTCCCGTTTCTGAACACACCCTTCGCGCCCGGCGTCGACAAAACGTGATAGTTTAGTAACTCCATTCACCGACAGTGGCAACGACGGCAAAACTTTTGAAGGCGTAGCAGAAGGAAAGCATAACTGTGAAAGTACAAAAAGGGCCAGCAAGAGGCATAGAACCTCATGAGCCCCCGCGATTGCGGGCGCTCATGAGGTTCTGTGCCTCTTACAGGTGGGTGGTTGTGCTCCCTGAGTGAAGGGGTTAATCCATCTAGTCCTGACGCACTAAAAAAAAAAAAAAAAAAAAGAGATGGATTGACCATGACATTTCAATGATGGCGCCAAGCTAATCCGGCACTACCTTTGAATTATTATGGTCAAGCCATCTCTTGCAACTGGTACATAGTTGATAGGTAACACCATCGCAATTCGGGAAATTTGGCCACGGGGTTCATAGAATGATACAAAATAAGGACTGAGAGTGCCGAGTTACTGAGCACTGTAGAAATTATCTCCCTTCCCTAGTCCGTAGATATAATTCGCGTAAATCAACTTAACAAATGAGAAACAAATGGATAAAAGCATGGCCTTGCCGCTTCGATTCGTAATGGGAAGTGGTACACGTATATTATTGCAGTTCTGAATACTTCAGTTGTGAATAGCCGTGGCTGGTAGCGTGAGTTGTTTTCATGTAGTTTGTAGCAAGGACAAGAATGAAAAAAAAAGGTCTGCGCACCTATTCTTTTATCCTTGGAAAATAAAGTTTCATTTCATTTCATTTCTCGTCAATATATTTCTAAGAAATGTATATATGTGTCCACTATAAGTGAGCTCACTTCAAGTTTACAATAAATCCTGCAGTTCTACCAATTCAAGAAATGCCGCAAATTGGGAGGGGGGGGGGGGGGCAAAGTGGGTCCAGCGAAAATAGATTCTCATGAGACCGGCCCGAAATACCCCCCTCACCCCCGCCCCACCCCAACCTTCAAATCATCACCACCATCAGATGACCATGCATCCATCCCGTAGCTCGTATACTGACGAGCAAAAGAGATGCGACATTTTTTTAAATCAACGGAAACACCTCGGTGTTCCCGATGTTGGAAAAAGTGTCGCATTGCTTTGTACTGTCGAGCAAAAGAAATGCGACATCTTTAAAATGATTGGAATGATGAGCTAAGATGATTGGGGGGAAAAATGTCGCTTTTGTTCGTCAGCATATGTATACATAGGTGCTGTTCGCATGTAAACCACGTGAAGTTCTAACAATTTTGTGTTTTCGGGAAGAAAGAAATGAGAGAAAAACCTGTTAACATTTCGGTCAAAATCAGTCATCGAAGGCTTCTTTTTACACATGACGGTCAAGTTAAGTTCACTTTAGAGAGAGAACAATAGAGTCCCGATAGACAATGAATTCAATAGAGCCGCATCAGTCATTAATTTACATCATTTTTTAATATCATATTTTTGGCCCCAATTTTACCCCCGTTAATTCTGAATCAACCCTTTGATTTTAA
>BTPG01000001.1:71773942-71807341 GCA_036245525.1 Semisulcospira habei | reverse complement strand
AGAGAGAGAGACTTGATAAAAACAAATAAACAAAACACGGCAAAAATACAATTACACACATTACAGACAACACCGAACTACGCGTTATATTTTACTCACGTTTAACTTGTCCGCCGCTGTGTCGAAACATCGCCATCAGCACTACGGTGGCAAAAATATATGTCAAAGCATCCATGTTTGAAGTTCGTATCCTGTTCTGAATCCTGGAATACAAAATCTAATCCAGCGAGCAAGGAATCCCGAAGTTTGGTAATCCAGGTTTGATGAGATGTCCACGATTGCACACAAACAGAAAAAAATCAAGTCAACCGCATTTGCCTGAAGCTCAGTAAGTTTCCGGGGAAAATCTTGTGTTTTGTCATCCTGAACACAAGTGGTTTACTGCGCTTTGGTCACTCGGTGTAGGAGATTGCTTGCTGTTCTATAATTCCAGTTCAGAATTTTTTTTTTTTCTGGAGGCGTCACTCAAACACAAAATCATAAAATCCCTGGAAGCTTGTCCGGCAACATCACAGAATAACTCATTTGCGGAAAACGCTTTCCACGCCAAATTCGCCTGAAAACAGAAAGCTTTTCTTTAAGAAAGCAAGGCAAAAAAAAAAAGAAAGAAGAAGAAATCCGCTTGCACTGCTAGTCATCGCGAATTTCGCGTCTGAAAGGACTGCTGTACACTGACCGACATTCGAGTGAAGAACACAGATGTAAATGGAACACAAATAGACACGAGAAACACAGGCTAACAAGAGACATAAATCCTCATGAGCCCCCGCATTCGCGGGGGCTCATGAGGATTTATGTCTCTTGCAGATTGGCACCGTTCGCCTTGCCCCGTCAGTTAAGCGGTTAAAATCATTTCAACACAGATTCTACCTGCAACACCTCCAACACAAGGACTGTCCATTTTTAAACAGGTAGTCTTAAAAAAAAATTAAAATAAAACAGCGTGAGATGGCTTTAGCTGTCACGTTAGTTGCCTGCTCGATGTTTAACCCTTTGCGGGGCAAAAGGAACGTTATCCAACTGCAAGAGACACAACCGCTGCGGAGATCCACGAGGATTCATGTCTCTCGTCAGGCCTGTTCCCAGTGTCTAATGTTTGGTTTCATTTACACACGAATGTGGGTCAGTGTCTAGAGCAGTATCTAAAGCGACCAGCAGACAGTAAAGGGTTAATAGTTCGCAATTTGTCCTTCGTAAATGGTCATAGTATGTCTAACAATAGGCCCCTAATGCTGGACAAATGTGGTAACTGAAATTATGCAGTCTGCATGTCGTAAAAATGAAATACTGTTTCTGCTCTTCTTCTCTTTTGTACGCAGGAGATCAGTTCCCAGTGCGCAAAGGCCATCGGGTCGACGTCAGCCGCCGTTGGCCCGACTGAGCACGGCCGTGGGTGGACCAACGGCGGCGGACGTTGGCCCGATTGCCTGTTGCGCATTGGATTCACTCCGTTAGGCTAGAAAGGCAGGGGAAAACCTCTCGTACTGTGCCCACTCCCATGGATTGAAAAGAAGGCTAGAAAAGTCTTAGCTGAGGCAAAACAACATTGATAACCCGTCGTATCTGCGAATTTTAGCGATCAAAGTCCGCCATGGAGAGCATATATCTCTTTGACGCTCTGGCTGTCGGTAGCAGTTTATATCGCGATGATTCCGGCAGTAATCATCGCGACAGGAAACGGCTAACAGCCAATAGTTTAGCGCGCTCCGCCGCCACCACAAACGAAGTCCAAGCAGGACAGTCCGAAACACAAAGGAAATTATTTCCCACGTTGTGACCAATTCCGCAGAGTACACAAACAGAACCACCTCGGTGCCTTGTATGGCCAGAGATTCCAATGATTCTTGGAGACAGTAACCACTCGTCAGTGCGCTACGCCGTCAGCAAGTGTAGCGTAAGCAAACACACAATCTTCCTCAGAGCCTGATGGAGTCAACTGCGCAGCGAAATTGTGTGCCGGTCTGTGATTTTTGGACCGCACGGGTGTAGAGACGTATACGTGCGCTGGTCTGTGATTTTGGACCTTACGGCTGACAAGCTTGTCAGCCGTAAGGTCCAAAATCGCAGACCAGCGCACATGCACGAGCACGGGCACGAAAATGTCGTTTTGCTACGCGAACGTTTATGACGCAACGGTAGGTATACACTTTGTTCTCGTTGACTTGTGACGTGCAGCTGGACGCTATGACGTGTTTGTTTGCGTATCTGACACGTTGAACTTTTGAACTGGGCTGTTAACTTAAATTTGAAATCAAAATCTTCTTTCTTAATTTAATCAGCTCCGACACACTACCCAACATAATTATGGATAGTCAATGATAGTTCAAGGGTGGCACGTACCAGAACAGCTTGGCGTCAAGATTCTGGCACCACCCTTAAACTGTCATGGTCGGTCTCTCTCGTGAACTGATATGTAGGTTTCGAATGACAACTAGTCCTTTCACTGTCAGCGACCGCACATTTTGTGTTTCTGAAGTCATGCCCATGGTAAATTAATCACCAGCCGTTAAAAGGCACACGGACACAAAGTGGTGTCAGCAAGAGGCATAGATCCTCATGAGTCCCCGCAAGAGGATCTATACCTCTTGCAGATAGGTGATGTTGAGGTTTTTATCAGGGCAGTGAAAGGATCAGAGTCACCAAGCTGTTCTAGCACCACCGCTGAATTATATTGGTTGATAATGATGTCTCCTCTTTCAATGTAATGCAGACTTCTGTGGACAACTTTTCAAATTAACGTGAGCATTCTGACCGCATGGCTCCACGTGTGAACGACACCGTTCTTTCCCGTGTGGCAATTATTTCATTAAAAATTAAAATATTTAACCCTGTGACTTTCGGTAGCGCTTTTAATAGCGATGATCATTCCGACTAAAAGCGCTACCGACAGCCAAATTGTAAACACCGACGGCAATGCACTCCAAGAAGCTTTTTGCCGATACACATTACAAGATCGGAAATTGACTTACCAATTCTGAAGTGTTTCTGCAATGTATAATTCGAAACTTGCTTTCTAGTCTGCCTACAAACGTGTCAGACTAACTTTTTCACGCACACGATGAGCACTGAGCCAGCGCCATCAAACTTGTCCAGACACTTCTGTATACCAAAACACGATCATTTAAATTCACAACACGCAAACTGTAGCACAAGATGGAAAGAATCCGCGACGAAAAATAGCCCAGTTCCAAACAATGCTCACCGCCTTTCGCCGTTTCCAAAGCATTATAATCCTTTGGTTTGTAAGAAACAATAAAGCCGCTGCAGCTTTTGTAAAGTTGCCGCGTCTCCGTTCTACCTAAGACTGAACCGTCTGGGTAGTTAGTGCGGATGTCCCCTTCCGCAGACGTGTAGACAAAGTTGCTGATGATGACGATATAGATACAGTGTGTGCCTTCCAGCGACGATTATAGATCTCTGATGATGACAGGAAGCCAGTGGATTTTCCGGGCTACGCGAGATGACTTCCTTGGTAGCATCCGGGGAAAAAGACTTGCGCAACCAGACTGAATCTGGAATCAGAAAAACAAAATGTGGTCAAAAGTTTAGGGATCTTACATCGTTCGAGACACACCGGGCTGATCATACGCGGCAAATGAAGTCACCGTTCGAGACACGCCGCATAGTATGCGGCGTGTCTGGAACGATGACTTTATTTGCCGCGTATCCATATGCGGCACGTCCCAAATGAGTTAAAAAAAATTTTAAAAGAGATACCGTCAAGCAACAGACGATTTCCGGAGATTATAATTAGGTCAAAATTGCACGTGTTTCGACGAGAAAAAAAAGTGGATTAAAAGCCCGGATATCTCATGCGATATCTCGTGTCTTTCTGGGGCTTTTAATTCGAAACACGTGCAATTTTGCCGTGATTCTGATTTCCGGAAATCGTCTTTTACGACCACACACAAAATATAATTAGATACACAGTTGGTGCTTGTAGCATGGTTTGCTCAACACGTTGGCTGTCGGTAGCGCTTTTTGTCGCGAAGGTTTCTGCAGGAATCATACCGACATACAGTGCTACCGACAGCCCCCGGCTTAACCCTTTTCCCGCCAATGAGCGAATATTTCATTTCCGAAATTGTCAATTACACGTCAAAATTCCCAAGCTATCCACACACAAAAATGAAGACAAATTTTAATGGTCTCAGCAAGAGGCACAGATCCTCATGAACCCCCGCTTTCGGGGGTTCATCATCATACAGTTTGTGCGCTCAGGCAAATACATACAGCAAATCAACAACCGACAGAAAGAAGAAAAAAAAAATAATAAAATAAAAACCCACAAAATGTAAATAGTGCCCGTGTTGTACATAGTCATATCACTGTTACACTGGCACTGATTAGCACACAAATACAGAATGATTTGAAGATGTTTAATTATACTTTATTTGCAAATGTATAATATACTTTTTCGGTTATATATAGTTATCACATTTAGTCGGACACTTTCACATTTTGAGTGCTTCTGAAGTCAAAACACACAGTTATTCATATATTTTTTCCCCCACCATTTGTATGACAATATACGCATAGTCTTAGCTTCTGTGAAAACTTTCTTCACAGTTCTAAAATTTGATTTAGGGAACACATACTGATCTACCTAGCGTACGCACAAGACTTCTCCAATACTATTCCCTTAACCCATATCATACAGAGGCTAACAAATTCAAATTTGTACACTGCCATGTGCGAGATACATTATAGTACTTACAGATAAGGATATAGACCAATGGCTTTAGTTCAAGGGTGGTGCCAGAATAGCTTGGCATAGAGGCGCCAAGCTATTCTGGCACTACCCTTGAACTATTTTAGTCACACTTATCATATTCACACACTGGTGTATTCCGAATGATAAGGATTAAACGTAAACACTGACGGCGATCCTGAAGCTTGTTCTCGCTGCTTTAACAACCCCTGTGTCGTGCCAAACCTTTGTCCCGAGCCGAACGCTATAATCTGGTACTATCCGCTCAGTTTTATCCACGACAGCGTAGCCGCCAATCCATTCGGTCTATCGTGCGTGTCTAGTGTGAGGGGGCTCAAACGATGCAGCCAGCCGAGACAAGGATCGCAGGAAGTCTGCCAGCTTGTACCCTCCCTCCATTCTGCAAGCAGCATAGATTCTCAGTCACAGCCAGTGCGAACGTCCGTTGTACTTGTAGTCAGTCCCACATTGGTTGTATCCCTCGATTCGCTAACGCTGATAAGCGGTAGCGAATCGAGGGAGACAACCAGTGTGCAATAGACTTACAATCCTACAGTCCTTTCGCGACGTGGATTCGGTTCTACGGCTCCTTGCAGTCACACAGGGTCGCAGAGGCTCATTCATAAAGATTCATGCGTCATGAGGAATGACTAGAAAAGGCTGGTTGAGGAATTTAACCTGATTTGATCACTGCCCGAGCATAACGGACAATGACCCAAATGCAAGAGGCAATAGACCCCCGTGAGCCCCCGCAGGTGCGGAGTGCTCATGACACTTGAAGTTCTATGCCTCTTCGTTGACGCCACTTTGTATCTGTGTACTTTGGACGGTTGAGGAAGTTCTTTGCCGTTGAAAACAACGAAGACTTTATGAACACAATCTGCTGCGACCAGTGAGAGAGGAAATGGTTCACGTGACCCCTCCCATCAGTGTCTGCATATCTAGGCTCGTGAGGATCTGCAGTGCTTTTTGTCAGTAAATAAAGTCCCTTTCCAGCATTAACCCCTTTCCTGTCACCGGACGCACATTTTGTTTCTGAAATCTTTGTTCTCTGAACCACCAGATGCCACCGATGTCCAAAGATCAAGGTCACAAAATCATCTCGGAAAGAGGCATAGATCCTCATGAGAACCCGCTGTCGCGGGGGCTCATGAGGATCCATGCCTCTTGCAGATGGGTCGTGTTCGCCTTTTCTCGTCAGTGAAGGGGTTAACAACTATGTCACTGCCTTAGACGCAGTAGTCGGTAAGAAAGTCAGTGTTGGGATTCAGGGGCCTATGAGAATCTATGAACGCTACATGTTTCTTGCAATCGGTCCCTTTCATATACATAACAACAGGCGACTATGCTTAACCCTTATCATTCGGAATACACCAGTGTGTGAAATAAGTTGGACTAAAATAGTTAAAAGGGTAGTGCCAGAATAGCGTGGCGCCTCTAGGCGCCAAGCTATTATGGCACCACCCTTGAACTAAAGCCAAACATCCTTATACTTGTCCTCTTTGCTGCATGTGTATACACCCTCTCGTGAGCTCCGCTCCTCTTCTTATAAACGGAAGTTGTGTGTACCTTCTGTCCAAACTAAAACATTTGGTCAGCGCACTTTTGTCTATCAAGCCCCAGTTTTATGGAATACACTTCCTCTTGAGGTCAGAAACAGCAAGTCTGTCTCTGACTTCACTGAGAGGTCATTGAAAACTCACCTCTTCAAGCTTTACTTTGAATAACTGCCAGTGTTTGATGCCTTAGTTGTAGTTCTGCAATCCTCCTTGTTTAGACTGAATGTTAATTAGAATATAAATTATTATGTATGTATTGTTGTTTAGTTTATTGTAAAAGTTGTGTTCGGGCATTGTGCTTTGTTTGTTATGTGCATATGTCATTGTATTTTTATTTTTGTGTACAGATTGTAAAGCGCTTAGAGCTTTTGAGTAAGATTAAGCGCTATATAAATACTCATTATTATTATTATTATTATTATTATTATTATTATTATTATTATTATTAGTATTATTATTATCTGTAAGTACAAACATCATTATCTGTAAGTACAATCATGTAGCTTGCATATAGCAGTGTACAAATTTGAAGCTTTTCGCCTCAGTATGATATGGGTTAAAGCAAAGTCGGATATAACAACACTTTTCAGAGGTCCCAACTACAACACTCTTTCTATGTAAATTACCTCGCTTATAACAAACTTCTCATATGACAACAGAAAAAAAATGTGCCTCCTCTGGGGACGTGTCTTATCCGAAGTTTACTGCGTGCAAGTACTACTACATTTTTCATCACACGAAGGAATGCGTTAATAGGCATACTGCGATTGTGGCTCTCAGTCTTACGGCTGTCGTGCTGGCCAACAACAGTCTACAGAGCTTAACCCCTTCAAAGCTACTGACCACACCGCTCGTTGAAAAAGACGCGTGACTACGTGTTGTTTTTTCTCCGCAGAAACCGTATTGTCAGTAGCAATCAAGGGGTTAAAGGAGTGATCTTAGTCCTCGGCAAGCCACTTAGCAAGGTGCTCCGCTATAAGGTCCAGGGACCAGTTGCATGAGCGAGCTTGGTCCTGCAACCGCCACTAAGCAAGGTAGCGGCGCACCTTGCATAGGGGCTGGTGCAGGACTAAGCTTGCTCATGCAACTGACCCCAGTTGGATGGGTTAGCTTAATCCTGCGCAAGCCACTAAGGCAAGGTGCTCTGCTTTAGCGGAGCACCTTGCTTAGTGGCTGGCACAGGTCTATGTTCACTCTTGCAACTGGCCGCGCACAGAATCGAATCCACGTCTCCTATTTGAAATCAATCACTGTGTCTGTTCGCGTCACTGCTACTCGGACGAAGGAAGTTACTGGAAGTTCAGCTTGTAGCGGCCGCAGCTGTGTGACGGGCATCGACTAAACGCTCAATGCGGCGTCGCGCCGTTCGGGAAACTGGTACCCATTGCTTTGGAGGGAAGTATCAGCCTCACACACAATCCGACAAAGTTTTGCAAGCGTGCGGGATTTTCCTCGCCGCAAATCTCAGAAAGTTTCTATGGTGATGTTCACAGGCTAGGTGAGAGAAGCCGCATGCGTTTTCACTATCACGCTGTATTTTTGTTGGTTTTTTTTTTCTAATCACTGTAACTTCAACCCTTTTCACGTCGGTAGCAGTTTTAGTCGCGGTGATTCCTGCAGGAATCATCGCGACTAAAACTACTACTGACACGCAAAGGGTTACTACCCCCTTCAGAGCCGAAAAATACTAAAACACAATCCAAAGGCAAGAGACATAGATCCTCATGAACCCCCGCAGTCGCGGGGCTCATGAGGATCTATGTCTCTTGCTGAAACAAATTTTCATCAACGATCCTCGGACGGGTGTGGCTTTTGTCGTTGAACGAAAAAAAGCCGATTTCGGAAGAAAACAATATACGTACAGTGGCAGGGAAGGGGTTAAAGAGACGTACTCCGGGCAGGAAAGGGTTATTATTTCGCAATATCTTTTTTTATAAATGTTATAAATGTTCTTAGTAGATCTTAAAACAATGCTGGACAAAAGGGTTAGCTTTAATTATTAAGTTTGAATGCCGGAACATGAAAATACTTCCGCTCGTCTTTTCTTTTAGTACCGGCGCAGGGGAGTTTCTTCCGTTAACGCTTAAAAGTCAATGGAAAACCTCTGATAAGTGTGCTTATACTCACGTGGGGAGTGAAACGAAGCGGGGTAGAGAAGTCTTAGTTAACTCATTCTACCCCAACACCGAAATCCCCAAAATTTGCCGTTGTCCTCTGAAGACTGGCAGTGCAGGACACAGATCGACCATGATAGTTCAAGGGTGTTGCCAGAATAGCTTGGCGCCCATAGGCGCCAAGCTATTCTGGCATCACCCTTGAACTAGCATAGTGGATCATTAGCTTGCTGTGGTGTGTCTGGGGTAGAATTAGTTAAAGCAAGATAACACGGACAACACTCTGAGTCGTCGAATTTCAGCAATCAATTGGTATGTGTACTGTTCTACCAGCGCTAGCCACACCTATCTGGTTTGTGAGTATTCTATAACTCGAGGCAAAATTTGTATCGTTATATTGTTGTGTATTGTCTTGTGCATCTACTGTGGGAAATCAGCGTATTTACCCGACCACATTTAGTAGTGCACCTTCTTGTGTGTGTATGTGTGTTTCTCCTGCCTACTTCCTAAGTTCCAGAAAAAGACATGGGTTAAAGGCATCACCTGATGCATCCTTTCAGTGACGTATATGATCGTCTGGTTCTATACCTGCGTATTTTTCTGTGGGCTGGCGATTGCGTGCCTGATAGGCGGGGGCAAGGGATCTAACTGTATGTGTAACGCTGAGTAATTCTCCTTGGTATGTGTACTGTTAGCAATCAAAGCATGTCATGGAGTGCAGATCACCTTGAAACAAACATTGTTTTCAACATAAAATAAAAATGCTAATGAGGTTTGCAACAAACGAATGCCGACAATAAGAAATCGCGATTGATTACCAGCCGCTTACACTAAAGGCATAGAAGTGTGGCCGGGAGAGGGGGGAGGAGGGGGGATCCAAACTCCCAACAGGGACTATATTATTAAAGCATTTTAAAGAGTTTCGGCTGGGCGGGGGGAGAGAGGGGGAGCCGTAATTCCTGGAACAACCCCCCCCCCCCCACACACACACACACACACACACACACACTTCCCAGATCCGTCCCGGCGGACTAACCAACCAACAAAAAAGAAGGCCGCTGACCTCAGCCTCTCAGAGCAACAGATGACTGATGTGGCTCTGTGTCATTTTGCCAGCAGTAGGATTGTTCAGAACACTACACGACACTCTGATAACTCTCCGCAACACCACACAACACTAGAGAACACTACCGAAACACTCTCAGTCAGACTACCCCAAACTAGAGTCTGAACACTTCATAACAGACGACACAGCCATAGCATGACAAACATAACTCTAAACTGGAGCCAGACAAGAGGCGCATATCCTCATGAGCCACCGTAGGCCTGCGGGGGCTCATGAGGATCTATGCCTCTTACACAAGGGAGATGTTCGCTACAGGTATTTCCTTTTCTTTTTCTCTCTCCTCTCAGAACTTTTCTGAATAGTAAAAAGGCAGGCCTGGGCTATTGTACGTTTCCAGGGACTTCTTACTACTGTGCAGCTCACGGGGTGAAATTCGGCGGTTTTAGCGGGTTCGAAACTCAAATTTACTGCACCACTGTGATGTCTTCACCGCCGAGAAAACATGAACCTTACCCGACCGCAAGAGGCATAGATCCTCATGAGCCCTCGCAACTGCTCGTGATCTATGCATCTTGTTTATTCCACTTAATAGCCATTTTCCTCGGATAGCTGGAGCACTTTGGTGTTGAATGAATCACAGAGACTGCAGAAGCACAATCTGCGACCACTGGCAGAGAAGGATTGTCGCCTAACTTGCACCCAGAATTAAAATTTTCAGCTCACACCAAGGGTTATTGTACCCACCTCTTTCGACGCGTATCTCGCAGGAGAGTCTATATGTCCCATGACCACAGTAGTGTTTGGTATTTTCATCCAGTGATTCAGTAACATTTTCATCAGTACTTGGTTGGGTTTTTTTTAAAGGTCAGTCCCATTACTCTGTTCCTACAGCATAGAGAATGGAGATGTAGGCCATACGCACGAGCTAGTGCACGCCCATCCGTTTTGACTGGCAAGTAGTCTGAATAATATTCAGACATATTATGCACTCACCTCATTCATGGCTAGTAACTGTCATAAAAAGGGACATTACTGAGATATTAACCCCTTCACAGCGATTGCTGTGTACTTCTGTTCAGTTCAGGCCAGTCAAGATGGGATCTCTGTGCTTTGAAAAGCCTACAACTTGCTCCACTCCACCCATTAGAAGACTTCCCAGAGTTCCTTTCAATATCATACCATTCTGGTTCACTATGCATCTCTCATGTCCTTTCAAGTCTGCCCAACACCCACCGCCTTTTTCCCACACCTATGAATGCACATCAAACTAAACTCCACACAATCATCATGCATGATGAAAGCTAATGTGAATGTAGACAGCAACAGGTATAGATCTTCATGAGTCCCTGCGGATGCAGAGGCTCATGAGGATCTATGCCTCTTGCAGTTGGCTGTTGCTCACTGCACACCAGCACTTTATCAATTTTGTAACCCCTCTATTCTTATGTAATCAACCTGTTTGATGTAACAACTAATAATAATAATATAACAGAGAATCATCATCCTGAGGTTTTTTAACTGGATACATAATCATAAACAAGCTAGCCAAAAATCAGTGACAGGATCGAGATGCTGTGGTCTTGAAAGTTGAAGCACAGCAAAATCTGGGACAAAATGCCCAACATCTGCAAAAGGCATAGATCATCATGAACCCTGGCAGGGAGCAGGAGGCCCATGGGAATGTATGCCTCTTGCTAGCTCGACCTACACCTCTAGCTATGCATGTTAACCATTTCACTGCCAGTGGACACAAATTGTGTTTCTGAAACCTGTGTTAATGTAACAGCAAAGAATCCCATCTGTCCAGAGAACATGCATACAAAATTGGGTTAGCAAAAGGAACAGATCCTCATAAGCCCCCGCAACTGCGGGGGCGCATGAGGATCTATGTCTCTTGCAGTTGGTTCGATTACACCTTTTATCGGCAGTGAAAGGATCAACAGAACACATCGTATGCTCGATTTTAAACCATCCTGTAAAAGCAGAGTGTAAAAGCAGTGGCTGTTAAACGAACTTTATCAAGTGAGCTTTACCATTACCATAGCCAGTGACAGCTCCCGAAAGTGTTTGCGTGTGTGCTAGTATGAAAACTTTGCCAGAATCAATCGGAATACGGGGAGAAATTTCTACATTTGCTGATGGGGCAGACACGTTTTTGTTGTCGGGTATTGGCTTTTCACTGAATGTGCCAGTCATACCCGATAGTGCGACCTTTGCTTACAATGTTAGTAAGTGGTGGCATGCAAAATTGTAGCAGGGTGAGGGTCACGTGAAAAGTGAGACTCAGTGATGAGAAATAGTATTTATTACATGTGTAGCTTTTTAACACTTTCAGCCTTGGCGCACTACATATGTCGTGTAAGGGTCAACTGGCACTGAATGATATTTGCTTTAAAAATGTTAACTCATTCAACCCCACGCACGTATTTCCCAAATTTTGGAGGTGTCATCTAACGACTATGCACCTGTTGCAGGAGATGCATCGACCATGATAATTCAACGGTAGTGCCAGATTAACTTGGCGCCGACAGGCGCCAAGCTAATCTGGCACTACCCTTGAATTATCATGGTCGACCCATCTCCTGCTGTAGTGCGTCACGGCTGAATGGGTTAGAGAGAATTGATTTTCTGCGAAGATATTTGCAAGAAACTTTGCTCGCTCCGATGTCAAACGAAAAAAACCCAACTAATTTTCATTTTCATCTAACATAGTCCGTCACACTGGATTTGTGACCTAGAGCTACAAGTACACGCTTGACATAAAAGCGACGGAAAAAATAATACGTGAAGAAAAAATAAGGACAGGAAAAGTGTAAAATAAGAAATCAGTATTATATACGGACTAGACAAAGTACAACGGGGAATGGGGATGAGGGGAGGGATGGAGGGAGGCAGCGTGCCTGACAAGGCACTTTCCAGGATAAAATTGTATATATATATATATATATATATATATATATATATATATATATATATATATATATATATATATATATATATATATATATATATATATATATATAATAGGGGAAAGGGGGAGGGGTGTAGACGGAAATTCGGTGGGTGTTTGTGTGAGGAGCTCCACGGGATATCTTGGACCACTCGTCCTCTATTTTACTCGGGGTGAGTGGAGGGGGAGGGAGAGCAGGCCACTCCACCCTCACCTACCCTACACCCCCGGTTCTTATGCCATCAGATGCCAGTGGTAAACTGAATAAAAAAAGAAATAATGTCCCTGTTGCACAACTGCGCTGTATTGATAGTGGGCTCTGGCAACGATCCTGGAATCCTTTTAGAGTCAAGTCTTGATATGAAGAACTCCAAGGGGTGGAAAAAAAACCACTTCTTACTGACATAAATTTATACTAAGCTGTTTATGACATGATAGAAATGATGATCCCAGGGAAACTAAACATTGTTTGTGTTAACCCCTTCCCTGCCACTGTACGTACATTTTTGTTTCTGAAATCTTTGTATATTCAACGACCAAAACCGTCCCCCAAGACATGGATCCAAATTGGTCTACACAAGAGACATAGATCCTCATGAGCCCCCGCAGTCGCGGGGGCTCATGAGGATCTATGTCTCTTGCAGATGGATCGTGTACCCTTTTTCTCGGCAGTGAAGGGTTAGCCAGAATTTTGCGTTATCAGTGTTGTTGTGTGTTAACTGGGAAAGACGGAATAGGCTTACAGCTAATTCAAGCACTACCCTTCAGCTGATATGACAGTCGATTCATTTCCCGTCAAAATTCATGCACGCCGGACGTTACGCATAACCTTTCAAAACAGTAAGCCATTTTGAAATATCGATGTCATATCAAGTAAGCGAATTCCGTAAAAAATAAAGAAGAAATAGAATAACCCGGACATTCCGCAATGAGGATAAGCAAACCAATACTGTCACCTGTCAAGAAGCAATACCCTTCTCCAATCCCCACCCCCACCACAACACACACACACACACACACACACACACACACACACACACACACACACACACACACACAAACACACACACACACCACTCAATTAGCTAATTCCGTCTGCAACCCGCGCAGATTTTCATAGGCCCCTGCAGCCGCAGGGGCTCGTGAGAATCTACACTGCTTGCTTGACTCAGGTTAATCTCAATTAGAGCGTGTTACTTTGTGTTTAAAGCCTACAAACCGATCTCGCCATTTTTTTCCCCCCTCGGTAGACAACTCCACTAATACCGTAATTCACCGAAATTTGCCCAAAACAACACTGACACATTCGGTCGAAGCGAACCAGAAGCGGTAACGCGTGCCCGGCCTTAGCTAATCAGTGAGGTGGTCTGTGATTTTGGACCTTGCGGCTGCACCGCAAGGTCTAAAATCACTGACCACTCACTTGTGCCCTCCCGAGAACGGCACCAACTTTCCCGCAAAAATTACGCCGTGGGACGGAAAGTTATTCCCACCGTTCGCTGGAGTCCTGCTTACGTTCGATCCACAATTCAAGGACAATTTGCATCGGTCCGCCAGAAAAGTTCCATTGATTCGGCACAACTTCTAGGGGGAATCGTTAGTAGTCTTCATTTCCACTGTCTGGCAAAGAAAAATATGCCTGCCACGAAGTGACCTCTGTTCCGGATGCAAGGTGAAGTCATCCGACAATTACGCACACAATGTAGTCCGACGACTGATTCGCAAAATATCTTGACTGATCAGCAGCACAATTTTAATTCGGACAACAACAAATAACGAATTACGAATATTATGTCCTGCCGAACGCCAATAAAAACCGGACGTCTGAGATATTACAGAAACTCACATACGTTTAACTCATTGTGCCCGAGGTACGAAATGTCCACCACATTTTAGAGTGATCATCTGAAGACTGCATTACAATTCAGGAGACAGATCGACCACGATTGTTCAAGGGTGGTGGCAGAATAGCCTGGCGCCTATAGACGGCAAGCTATTCTGCCACCACCCTTGAACTATCATGGTCGAGCCATATTTTGCTGTGGTGTGTCGCGGGCAAGAATGAGATAAATCATTTAATATCGACATACATTTTAATACCTACCACCCACAAATTAAAACAAATCATTTTTTTTTTCTTCGGGACAAAACATGCATTGAGTCAGTGCCAGCCAACCGTCCGAATCAATATCAATACGAAAATTCCGACGATTAACCCGTTCACTGCCAAGGAAAACTGAACACCACCCAACTGCAAGAGGTATAGATCCACATGGGCCCCCGCAGTTGCGGGGGCGCATGAGGATCTATGCCTCTTGCTGAGCCCACTTTGTATCCACGTTCCTTTGGCAGCTGGGGATCACTGGCGTTGAATTTACTATGATTGTAGAAACACAATCTGCGTCAAGTGGCAGTGACGGGGGTTAACCAC
Organism: Semisulcospira habei; assembly: GCA_036245525.1. Classification (NCBI taxonomy): domain Eukaryota; kingdom Metazoa; phylum Mollusca; class Gastropoda; family Semisulcospiridae; genus Semisulcospira; species Semisulcospira habei. The sequence continues at coordinate 71,792,510 of BTPG01000001.1, read as the reverse complement.
TTCCCTGCCACTGTACGCACATCCCTGTTTCAGAAAGCTTGGTTAAAACTCATTCTACCCCAACACCGAAATCCCCAAATTTTGCCGTCGTCCTCTGAAGACTGCTTTGCAAGGCATGACACAGATCGACCATGATAGTTCAAGGGTGATGACAGAATAGCTTGGCGCCCATGAAGATATGGATCGACCATGATAGTTCAAGGGTGATGACAGAATAGCTTGGCGCCCATAGGCGCCAAGCTATTCTGTCATCACCCTTGAACTATCATGGTCGATCCATATCTTCCTGTGGTGTGTCTGGGGTAGAATGAGTTAATTCAACGACCGAAAGCCAAAACAGTCCAAAGAAACAAGGAAACAAATTGGTCTCAGAAAGACGCATATATCCCCATGAGCCCCCGCAGTCGACTGTGCAGCAAAATCACCAGTGCCGGGTTAGGGTAAAAACAATTACTTACATAAATTGTCACAAGCTTTCCTCAGCGATGTCTTGAAGTATTCTGCACCTTTCAGTCGACGCGCGACAACAAAACCACAATTTTTCCACATAAGTTTGAACAGAATATCATACCTACCTAAGAGTTTCAACATATGATATCAATCCCAACACCGTTAGTTCAAACTATCCAGCACGGCAATGTCATGTTGGAATCCAACAAATTACTGCATCACAAAAAAAAAAAGTTCCGACTTAAGAAGTACTCTTCACAAAAATTAACACCTTTGAGCATCAGGATGAACAGGCTTGTCCGTAAACACACGCAAAGTTTTGTCCCGGTACTGTTGAATCCAGAAGCCCCCCCGTTTTCTTTTATCGATTTCGAGATGCAAGGACTGAGCCTGAGAGACATCCCGCTTTCCTGCGGTAATTCACAGTCCGGCACTTGTAGCATTGTTGGCACAGAGGAGACGAACCGAGCGTTGACTCAGACAGTCTCTCCCACAGCTGCAAGAGTCGTAGATTCTCATTAGCCCCTGCGGTCGCAGGGGCCCATGAGAATCTACGACTCTTGCTCATAAGAATCGCATTTTCCATGAAGTACATCTTAGCTCCTCTGACGACGGAGAGAAAGTTCTCAGCAGGCCGCGCTACGAATTTGATGCAATCAACGCAATACAAGCGAGAGTGCAGGGGCGCACATGTTCAACAAGTTGTGTGCGCGCCTGGGCTCAGTTGCATGAGTGAGCTTAGTGTTGCGCAAGCCACTAATCAAAGGGTTCTGCTGTAGCGGAGCACCTTGCTTAGTGCGTTGCGCTGCACTAAGCTCACTCATGCAAAGGAGCCTTGATTCCGTGGCGCCGATAGGATATAATATACTGACGAGCAAAAGAAATTCGACATCATTCGAGTTATCTAACGAGCGGGTTATGGGGGACAGGGGACAGCTATTCCCCGATGACTTACGACCTGAACACTGATAAAAGCCAGGCGTGCACTGCAACCGTGCCACTTTGATGACCACATGCTATAGAAGAAGATTTGTTGTTGTTGTTGTTGTTGTTGAAATGAACCATGTCGCATTTCATTTGCTCGTCAGCGTAAAAACACAGTGTATGTGTGTATACCTATCGACCTTCACAGCCCTTGTTATATAACTCGCGTCCCAAATCCTGTGGCGAGAAAATAACCGAGGGTTTCATCAATGGTTGATTCAAACCTGGTAACCTACATCGAATTGGGTACGCACGTGCCAATGGCACAGCTATCTGAAAACAGGAAGCATAAATTAACCCACTGGTTTACGATGAATATCGCAGACCATCACGCAACTATTTTCGAGATATAAATAACCTTTTCGTTACCCGAAAAATAGGAACACCATCCAACTGCAAGAGGCAAAGAACCTCATGAGCCCCCGCATCTGCGGGGGCTCATGAAGTTCTTTGCCTCTTGCAGATCCTGTTCATATCCGTGCTCCTCGGATTGATGGGGTTATTCGGTGTGGATTTTTTTTTTTTTTTTTTTTTTGTACTGCAACCAAAGACAGATTTGCGTGCTCTTGCAGTGAAAGGCCTAACTATATGGGTGTACGGGTAGCGTTTTTTTGTCGCGGTGATTCCTGCGGGAATCATCGCGACAAAAACCGCTACCCGACACCCCAAGTGTCAATGCAGTCAGATCCATATCTCTGACAAAAGATAATAGATGGCTAGAGCGAGAGACACGGTGATCTGATCTAACCGATATTTGTTCCGACGGCAGTGTTTGTAAAACGCACTTTCTAGTGTTCTAAATAACCCCTTTACTCCTAACTTCTCCAGGCCGAAAACGGTGACCACCAAGCGCGCAAAATGCAGAGAACGTCCAATCGAAGAAAGAAGTACGCTTGGAAATATACAACTGGAACACAGTTGATTACATTGTGTTGTTATTTCCTTTTCTAAGCATGCTTCTTTCGTCGTTTGGGATGTTGTCAGCTTCACTGGAACCATCACAAACTCGTAAGATATTAGGAAACTATAACATTTGAAATTCAACACCGAAATAAACAAATTCATTGAAGGAACACGGATATTAAAGTACTCAGCAAGAGGCGCAGAAGATCATGAGCCCCCGCATCAGCGCCTCTTGCAGATGGACGGAGTACACTTTTTCGAATTTAATTCCAGCTCTGAGGACGTTCTTGGTTTTATCGCCATCAGCCGAGAATGTCATCTCCCTTGGAAAATAAAAATCACCTGTCAAACCAGGTTCCCGGTCCCAGAAATTCGATACTTCCTCATAAAGCAAAATAATTTCATCTCGATACACCAACAATGCCCTTCTGGCCACACCCACATTCCTAGTATGTAACCTAAAAATGTTCTCGTTAGATTGGCATCTGAGTTGGCTTTAAATTCGTTGCACCGAGGTTAACAGCACGCTGAGCTATAGCCAATCGGTTGAAGTTTTCAAAATGTCCTCTGACAACTTTATCTGGTAGATCGACTGTGCTAGTTTTAAATTGTGGTTACACAGAGTACCAAAGTAGCCTAATTGACGCCTGAATAGTTGACAATGATTTTTAAAAATACTGCAGGAATAGCTTGGCGCTTGTGTTGACAATGGTTGTTTAAAATGATTGCCGGAATAGCATATGGCTTGGCCCCCTATATGTGCAGATGTCAAGCTTTTCTGACACCATTTCTGATCTATCACAGCTAATCCATCGTTTGTGGCAGTTCATCAGAGTGAGACAATAATGGCTTAACACATTTAACACCGAGGCCGCATTTCCTAAGTTTTGGAGGTGTCACTTAACGATTGTACCAGTGGCAGGAGATGGATCGACCGTGATAATTCAAGGGTAGTGCCAGATTAGCTTGGCGCCTGACGGTGCCAAACTAATCTGGTACTACCCTTGAATTATCATGGTCGATCCATCTCCTGCTGTAGTGTGTCGGGGCTAACTGGATTAGTAAAACTAGACTTATGCACTATACGTACTGCACTGTACCACACGAAAAAGTGGCCGAAAGCCGAACCCATAAGCGGTATATACAATTTTTTCTTTCGTCGTAAAGATTCACACTAGTCCGAAGCTTGACCTCCAAGGTCAGAGAATTAGTTCACAAGAACATGCATGCAACAGTTAACTTGCACGCTGGTCTGTAATGTTGGACCGTAAAATAACAGATCAGCACACATTTATGTATTACTAAATGAAGCATGCGCGCGCCTATGATACGACCTTGAATGATCATGCTGACAGGCACTACACACACACACACACACACACACACACACACACACACACACACACACACACACACACATACACACACACACACACACACACATTCCATTTGCAACAACAAGGGTCGCAAGCCAAATTCCCTTCACGGCTTTAGTGTAGTACAGTAAATAAGTAATTCCCACTAATACCATAAAGGTCCGACTTTCGCCGCCGTCGACCACCACTTCGCAAGAACCCTGTGAGCAAAACCGTCCTCGGGCCTCTATCGACCGCAGTAAGAATGGCCCAGTGTGGCCGACTGCCTTTTGCGTATTACGGTTAGAAGGTCAGTTTGCGATCATAAACAATCAGGCTGCGTGACCACAGACTGCAATCCGTGACTGCACCGTACCGAAACGTAGCGAGGCCAAGACTTTAACCCCTTCACCGCTGAGAAAAAGGGAACGCGATCTAACTGCAAGAGGCATCGATCCTCATGAGCCCCCGCGACCGCTGGGGCTCATGATCTACGCCGCTTGGCGAGTGACCTCTTTGTATCCATGTTTCTTTGGAGGGTTATGGCTTTTGGTCGTTGAATGAACACAAGGTTCCCGAAACAAAATGTACGTACAGTGGCAGGGATGAGGTTAAAGCGAGCTACCCGAAGCAGTCATGCGTTAACTCATTCTACCCCATCACCGAAATCCGCAAATTTTGCCGTTGTCCTCTGAAGACTGCGTAGCAGTGCAGGACACAGATCGACCATGACAGTTCAAGGGTGATGCCAGAATAGCTTGGCGCCTTTGGGCGCCAAGCTATTCTGGCATCACCCTTGAACTATCATGGTCGATCCTTATCTTGCTGTGGTGTGTCTGGGGTAGAATGAGTTAACCGGTCGCAATACCTCCTTCATAAATGTTTTGGGCGTGTCTTACCATAATGCTGGATAAATTACGAAGTTTGAATGCCGTCCAACGAAAGACTTTTATGGTCTTCTTCAATGTTCTACGCCAGAAAAGTTCATTCCGTTACGCTCAAAAAGCAGTAAAACAACACTGGTACGTGTGCCTGACGTGGTTGTCGTAGTCGTAGAATGATACAATCATACCAGACGTACTCACGTAGGGTTCTTGTAAAGAAACTTCACTCAGCTCAGTGCAACTAATAATAATAATAATAATTACGGTATTTATAATGCGCTTATCTTATAATAATTATAACTCTAAGCGCGCACTCACAACTCGCGCACGCATGCGCACGCTTTAGACAATGACTTGCGTACCACAAACAGTGGAATACATTACGACGGTCAGCTTGGGGTGGGGAGTGTGGTGATATAGTGCTAAAACTGTTGAAAGAGGTGAGTTTTGAGGGCGGACTGGAAGGAGGAGAGAGAGTGTTTCTGACGGAGAGAGAGTGGGAGAGTGTTCCAGGTGGATGGACCGTAGACGGAGAAGGAGCGGGGGCCGAAAGTGTTAAGTTTGGTGCGAGGGATGAGGAGGCGGAGAGGGTCAGAGGCAGAGCGGAGGGAGCGGGAAGGTGTGTAGGGGTGAAGTAAGTTGGAGAGATAGGCAGGAGCGCAGTTGTTCAGGGATTTGTAGCAGAGAGACAGAATTTTGTATTGGATGCGTTGGGGAATGGGGAGCCAGTGAAGGAGTTTGAGCAGGGGTGTGACGTGGTCGGATTTTTTCTTTCTGAGGACGAGGCGGGCAGCATTGTTCTGAACGCGTTGGAGAGTGAAAATGGTGGAGTGAGGGAGGCCGGAAAGGAGAGAGTTGCAGTAGTCGATGCGAGATAAGATGAGAGAGACAGCAAGTTTGGTGGCAGCTTCGGTAGTGAGGTATTTTCTGATCTGACTGATGCGGCGGAGGTGGAAATAACATGCCTGGGCCGTGGCGGAAACGAAGCTGGTCATGGACAGAGAGGAATCGAGGATAACGCCGAGGTTCTTGGCCGAGTCAGAGAGGGAGATGGGGGTGCTATCGAGTTGAAGGTGGAGAGAGGGAGGGAGCTGGGAGAGTTCCTGGCGAGTGCCTACCAGCATGGCTTCCGTTTTGTCGTCGTTCAGTTTTAGCTTGTTTGCTGTCATCCAGTTTTTCACGTCTTCGTAGCAGTCAGCCGTGCGAGTCAGTAGTGACTGAGTGTTGTCGAGTTTGTCTTTGTCTAGCAGTTGTGAGTCGTCAGCGTAGAGGTGGTGGTGTATGCGGTGAGACTGGATGATGTTGGACAGAGGAGAGGTGTAGAGTGTGAAAAGGACCGGGCCCAGGACGGACCCCTGTGGGACTCCGCAGGAGAGCGTGACTGGGTTGGAAGAGACGCCGTTGATGGTGACGGACTGCTGTCTGTTGGAGAGGTAGGAGAGAAACCAGGAGTGAGCAGAATCAGTGATGCCAAAGGAGTGGTGGAGTCGGTGGAGGAGGATAGAGTGGTCTATAGTGTCAAAGGCGGCAGAGAGATCGAGTAGTGTAAGAAGAGAGATGTTGCCCGAGTCGGTGGAGGGAAGCAAATCGTTTAAGATATGTAGAAGGGCTGTTTCAGTGCTGTGATGTTTGCGATAGGTAGACTGGAATGGACTGAGGAGGTTGTTGTCGGTGAGGTGGAGGTTGAGCTGGCACAAGGTTATAGTCCACATTGGTGTAACAGTTCCAACAATATTTTATTGTAGCGACGCAATCTCCCGCAATGCATCCACAAATGCACCAACACTGAAACATTGTCTCGTCTGCAATGCATCAACACTTTTGACACACCGCGTTTCAAATGCATTGTACACACATAATTCGCTAACAGCCCCTTTTATACTATTAAAGATTTCCTGAACAAACCAGCAAACTATACAATTCAACCAATCAGAAAAGAAAACGTAACCAAAACTCTTTAATATTCATGTGAAATAACACTCTAGATCTGCCTACAAATTTCTACAAACTTCGACTAATTCCGGAAAATCCGTGGTTGTTGCCAACTGTTGCGAAACATTTACTTTGACGTCATATCTGAGGTCACTAAAAAGATCTCGACCCTGCTCGAACCTTCTAGTCTAATGTAGGTCAAACTTTACAACATTGTAGTGAAAATACGCGTCACAACAAAAATTGATCGCGATTCTCCGTGCAAAAGAAACGACTCATACTAAAAAGGTTCGTAATTCTTATCCAAATTAACTCAAATGAATAGCGGATCTTTCCTACGATTAACACACACATGCTCTCAAAAGAATAACACAACCACAAACGTAACATTGCCCTACTCTCATTATTTGTGAAAGGGTAGACAAGTCTTAGCTGATGCAAGGCACCACTGGTAACCCGTAGTATTGGTGAACCTTAACAGTCAGATCGCAGATCGCTTTTAACCCTTTGAGTGTCGGTAGCGGGTTTAGTCGCGCGACGATTCCTATAGGAATCATCGCTTCTAAAACCGCTATCAACACCCAAAGGGTTTAACTGATTTTACCCCAGGCACACCACAGCAAGATGAGGATCGACCATGATAGTTCAAGGGTGATGTCAGAATAGCTTGGCGCCTATGGGCGCCACGCTATTCTGGCATCACCCTTGAACTATCATGGTCGATCTGTGTCCTGCACTGCAATGCAGTCTTCAGAGGACAACGGCAAAATTTGGTGATTTCGGTGATGGGGTAAAATGAGTTAAGTAATCCCTGCAACCACGATGTAACTTTGAATTTTGACTTGTGCTAATGATGTCACTCAGTGATTCTTGCTAGCCACAGCCGGGCAGAAGAACACTCTGCTAATGTTACTCCCCAGTGCGCAGACGGTCTCTGTTACTCAAAAGTTGGAGATCACTTTGCTAATGCTATTCTGTCATTTCTTGCTAAATCAGAGGTAGGCAGCAGGTTGCTTGTAAGCTGACTGTGTGGTGCTGGACACTTCTCTGTGATTTCTCCGCTAGCGCTCGGTTGCAAATTGCAAATCTTGACGGATGACAGCGACCTATGCCTGTCACAACTCCCTTGCAGCCGTAATCTCGTTTCAGCAAATACCATCAGTCTGTCTGAGCTACAGATCTACGTTGGCATCCACGAGAAGGCTCGTCTCTGTAAGAAAAAGACTCACTCTCAGGCTCTCAGGCTTTCAAGTACTGCCGGCAAAAGACTCTCGGGCCTTCCTGCCGTGTTCTGCTAGCTCCATGTTTGATTCGTCCTATTCGCATTACCCCGTCTCTGTCAGTTCACGCAAAGACAGTCGCAGTCCCTGAAATCTTGGTGGCTGGAAGTCCACGCAAACTGGTCCACACAACAAGTCCCAGGCCGGTCCTATGAACATGGATTCAAAGCCGTGTCCGCAAGAGGCGTAGGCTCATGAGGACCTATGCCTCCTGGAAGTTGGATTGTATTCACTTTATCTAGGCAGTCAAGAAGATGATGTTATTGGTGTACGAACTGAACCTACCTCTGTTCCGTATGCGGAGAGGATGCTCGGCCGACCATGTCGGTTCGGTGTTGTCAAACGGCGCATAGCCCTTTCGCTCCAAATTGGAATAAGGCCACGTAAAGAAACTCCTAAATCATGTTACGTTGACTGCTATACAAAACGATGGAACACTACTACCCGTGAGCCACATGCCATGATTCACTTTCACGACTGATGGGCAATTTTGCCTATCGTCAAATTTTTCCCATTGTGAAAAATGTCTGCAGGGCTTAATCTTGTGTCAAGCACTTTTAACCCCCTAACCGCCAGTGCCGAACGCACACTGCGGTTTTTTGTTTGTTTTTTCAAATCACTGTCCATTACACGTCAACTCGAGATGTCAGACTTGCTTGCCACCGCCCAAAATAGAACTCAGTGGAGAGCACTGTCTGTTGCTGCTGCCTTTCAGTCCCCCCAACGCCCAGTTCGGGCAAGGGACTGATGATGATGATGATGACACGTCAATGGTCCCAAGTCGTTCAAACTTGGTTTCGGTAAGAGGCATAGATCCTCGTGAGCTCGCGCAACTGCGTGGGCTCATGAGGATCTATACCTCTTGCAGTTGGGTGGTGGCCCGTCAAAATTAGTTCTCGGGGGTGAAAGGGTTAAGTGCTTGACGTACACATTACTAACCACAAGACTCAGTGTAACATATAGTTAAGTTGGCTCTGGGGTTGAAAACATACCAGTCAACAAACCGGGCGTCAGGTAGTAATCAGATTACCACAGAATGTGTCCACAACGGGCGCCGGTCTTTCAGTAACTCACACCGTGTTTGAGGAAGGAAAAGGTCTACCGTTCCCACGGACAGACAGTGTATCAACGAGGTACACGAACAATGCTATTTCTGCACGAGGGTGTGAGTGGCGAACATTACATTTAACTTAATACATTCTAGGATGGAATCACTACATGTTTTAGATACCCTGTGAGGCTCAGGTCACAGTTCTGGAGACAGACTAACTCTGATGATGGTTCAATAGTGGTATCATAATAGCATGGCGCCTACAGGCGCCAAGCTATTCTGACACCGTCCTTGTACTGTCAAGGTCGATCCACATCATGTCCTAGCATGGCAGGGTCTTTGGGGTTAACAAACTGAATGCAACAAATGAATGCTTTCAAGCAACGCGGTATTCTTTGACATTAGCACCTGGCCAAAACAGCACCCACTGTCAAAGTACCCAATGTGCACAAAGTCATTGGGCCAACGTCGGCCCGGTGACCTTGTGCGAATTGGGTAGGTGCTGCGAAAACACAATTCTTGTTTGATCTTGTGAGGCCTGACTAGGGACACTGTGAGGATGGGGAAGGATGTGGGGTACAGGGGGTGGGGGGGGGGGGGGGACAGGGTGGGGGGAGGGGCTTCGGTGGGGGTGAGGGGAGATTACGGCAAAACATGCTTTCATTCAGGCCTAAAAAAAGCCAAACACAAACAGAGGAGGGGGTGGGAGGAGTGGAGGGGACAAAGGATGGAGGGTGTGGGTGTAAAATGTATTGTGTTTGTAAATTGCAATATTGTTACGCTTGTGGTTGTGTTATTCTTTTTAGGGCATGTTTGTGTTAATCATAGGAAAAGGTCTGGTATTCAGCTGAGTTGTTATAGATAAGAATCATATACTTTTTTCGTTTTCTTTTGCATGGAGAATTCCAATGGATTTTTGTTGTGTAGCACAAACGTTGCAGATTTTCTGCTGCACTGTCGCAAAGTCTGACCTACATTAGAATGGAAGGTTCTAGTAGTGGCATGATTATTCTAGTGACCTCAGATATGACATCAAAGTTGTGCAGTACACATGTTGGTAACATTTTGTAACATTTACGAAATGCGCCTAGATGTTAGTAAAAAACTGTAGATATATCTAGAGTGTTCTTTTAAATGAATATTAATGAGTTTTGTTTATGTTTTCTTTTCTGATTGGTTGAGCTGTGTGAATTTGCTGGATTGTTCTGGAAATCTGTATTAGTATACAAGACGGTGTTAGGAAATATTTGTGTACATTGTATGAGAGACGCAGTGTGTCAAAAGTGTTGATGCATTGTAGAGGAGACAGTGTATCAGTGTTGGTGCATTGTATGGGAGACACAGTGTATCAGAATTGTGGATGCATTGTATGAGACAGTGTACCAATGTGTGGATGCATTTGTGGACACATTGTGCTGAGAGTGCATCGTGAGAATAAAATACCGCTGTAATTGTTACTTCAGTGTGGTCTACAACCTTTTGCCACATGTGACGAGTTGCAGCTGAGAGAAGTTTCTTTACAAGAACCATACATACGTCTGATGTGATTGTATCATACTATGTAACAAGTATTCTACAAAAAATGCCTGATCTGTAATCCATATCTGTTTCTCAATTCTAATCATTATCATCAGCTGTTTGCAATTCTTTCCCTATTTCTCCTGCAAACACCAGTAAAATACTGAGAATTACCCATTAACAGGAGCATTGTCAATACTAATGCAGAAAAAGCTGCTGCTACCATGCTTTCACTATGGAAGTTGCTGTACTTTACAAATTGTGATGGACTGGATTGACTTCAAATAAAAATTCAGACTGTTCTGAAGCAAATGTGTATCTTAACTAATTTCTAGATGACCAAACCTGTAGAAAAGAAATCACCCATCAGTAATGAAAAAAAGATTTTAAATGAGTTTTGAAGTACTCCCTGTGAAAGTTTAATGTTCTTCTGCCAGCATGTAAAATTATGCTTTAAAGTTGCTGAAAGCATGTTCTAAAACATTGTCAATGCTACTTTCACCCCTTAACCCTTTGATAGTTCAAGGGTGGTGCCAGAATAGTTTGGCGCCACAGGTGCCAAGCTATTCTGGCACCACCCTTGAACTAAAAATATGGTCAATCTCCTTTAAAAGAGAATAAGTTTTTATTTTAATTCAGCCTCAGGATGTAATGGGTTAACTGCAACTGGATGCAGATTGTGTTTGTGAATCGTTGTTAACTGAAGGCCAAAGAGCACTAGCTGTCCAACTTGGGACATGGACACAAAGTGGTGTCAGTAAGAGGCATAGATCCTTATGAGAGCCCAGGCAACTGCGGTGGCTCATGCGGATCTACATGTATGTCTCTTGCAACTGGATCGCGTTCACTTTTACCCAGCGGCGAAGGGGTTAACACAACCCTTCAGTAAAACTTTTCTTGCATGCAATATAGCTGAGAAGTTTGAAGTAGCCGGAGCAAGAACAACCACTTGCATGCGCTTACTGTGAAAAAGAAACCGCTGGCAACCGCTGGCCTCAAGCGAAGTGAGTCTCAGAAAAAGGACAAGTACTTGCAGTTGCAATTCCAATCTGTTACTTCAGGGTCTCTTTCCTTGCCGGGCAAGCCAGGCGGCTCAGTTGTCCAAGACCGTGCGGGCTTTAGCTTAGTGATCCTAATTTGTGTGCAGGGGTGTGATATTGGACCTTATAACCTACTGGCCGTAAGGTCTAAAATCACGGGCCAGCACCAGAAATGAGATTAGCCTTCACAAGCAAAATTGCCGCTAATCGCGACGATTGAAGTAAAGACTTTCCGGCCTGCAGTACACGTTCAACGGACGTTCGGAAGTTTAAAGTATAGATCCAAACTGCACCTGTTTCGACTAAAACAGTCATCGGATTTAAAGCCCAGACAAAATATGCGATACGACATGTTTGTCCGGCCATTTACAGATTTAGTCCACTGTTTACATGAGACGACGCGAAATTTGATACCTACTTCAGATTTCACCATTATACATCCTCATGCTGATTTTTAACAAATTTGCTTATGGCCCTATGAGGGCTACATTACAGATTAGGAGACAGGTCAAGCATTTTAATTCAGTCAAGGGTGGTGCCAGAATAGCTTGGCGCCTCAGGCGCCAAGCTATTTTTGCACCACCCTGGAACTATCAGTTAAATTTATTTCAAGCAATGGGTGTATCAGGACGAAATGGGTTAACGAAATCGTCCATAAACGTTGTTTGAAAAAGTGGAGTAGGTGCAAACTGCACGTGTATCGACGAAAACAGTGGATTAAAAGCCCGGACAAACATGCGATACCGCACAGAGTCCGAAATAGCTCAGGCGGTTGAACGTCGGAGCAGGAGAGCGAAGGGAATCGCCGGGTCTTGGGTTCGAATCCCGTCCCGGCCCCTGTAGCTGGACTCACAATCCAGGGGAAAAAAACGGATTTGTTCAATAGCATGTCCGTTGAAAGGTCCTGGTAAATCAAAGTGGCACAGTTGGAGTGCGCCTGAGTTGATCAGTGTTCAGGTCGTACTCCATAGGCAATAGAGTTCCCTGTCCCCCATAACCCGCCCGTTAGGACCGTCCATGATCACCTCGATGCTGTGGACGTTAAACCCGAACTAACCTTAAACCAACTGGTACCGCATGTTTGTCCGGGCTTTTAATCCACTGTTTTCTTTAAAGGAAGCGCAGTTGTTATTTGTTGGTTGGTTGGTTTTTTTTTAAAATATTATTATTATTATTTTTACCAACTTCTAAAAAGATCTCTTAGACTTGTACTCTGTATATTTTGTTATTGCTGTTGTTGTCGACAGCCGAGCAGGTGGATACCTGACACAAGGATACGGTTTTATTGTATCAGTATTCATAGCCTGCGCTGAAATTACACTCATTATTGTAAACGAAAAACCATCTCCTTATCGCCTGTGTCTTGGGCTAGCCTCCTTCACTGCAACTTTTAGAGGACTCTGCAAGTGATCACAACGCCGCTGTGTAGCAGACCCGAACACTTTGAGGTCGGAGAGAGACGATGTTCGAAGCCCAAAACGTGTTACCCGAACTGTGCAAAACCAAGTTCTTTCCCTTGTACCATCACGGCAAGGCAGGACACTCGATGTCTCATCTGTCGCTTCGTCTCTCCGGATCCATAATCGAACCCCGCCGCAGGACGTTCTCGGCTTGAAGAGAGTGGATGTAAAACAGCGATAGACTGCAAAGTAATAGACTGACACACATGCTCAATTGCGGGGGCTCCGTTGCATATCGGTGCAGCATTGAGTGCCAGCTGAGGCAGACTGTGTTTTTGCAGTTTTCGTTGATTCTATACAAAAAAAGCCCTAGCTATCCAAGGAACGTGGATTCAAAGTGGTGTCAGCAAGAGGAATAGATCCTCATGAGCCCCCGCAACTGCGGGGGCCCATGAGGATCTATTCCTCTTGCAGCTAGCTAGTGTACAAATTTTCTCGGCACTGAACAGGTTAATGCTAAACTATGTCAATGTCCTAACCTAATCATCTGACATTTCATGATTTCTCTTACTGAAGAGTAACATGGATGTAATTTTGCTCGGCGATCAATAGGCACATAGCCGGCCTCACGAGTTCCCGCAGGATGCGGGAGCTCATGAGGATCTACGCCTCTTGCGGTGGATGAGGGGGTTCAGCTCGAAAGCGTCTCCAAAGAAATCAATTAAAACTCGTCTACTCGCGAGCCAGCTGTTAGAGGTGTGAAAATGAACTCCGTTTGACAACTTTGATGTGAAGCCTGAACAATTTTAACTCAGCCGCGAACGCCTAAAAGTATTTGAGACACAGAAGGGGGCCGATCTTGTTTCCCAAGAGGTGTAGATTCTCATGAGCCCCTGCGACTGCAGGGGCTCATGTGAATCTATGCCTCTTGCAGACTTTGAGCGAGCTGTGTGAAAGAACTCACGCTGCCAAAGTTGTTGCCGATATAAAGTTAATTCCCCGTAGAGAAAAGTTTAAAGTGTAAAATGTTTAACTCATTCAGCCCGACGGCCGTATTTCCCAAATTTTGGAGGCGTCATCTAATGACTATGCACCAGTTGCAGGAGATGGATCGACCATGATAATTAAGGGCACTTGAATTATCATGGTCGATCCATCTCCTGCTGTAGTGCGTCAGGGCTGAATGGGTTAAAGTGCTGGAGGTCAGTTTAGACCAGCTGGCTGACCCCTCAGCTTTGGAGATGCAGCCGCAATGCAATAACCTGAAATAGAGAGCGCGCTTGTCAAAAGTGCAATGAATAAGAAAAGCTGCATTTTCTTCTGACAAAATCGGAATACTTCTCTTACGACATATTTCTAAATGAGATAACTTCACGGAAATGCACAATGTATTTTTTTTCAAAAGGTCACTAAGGGTGCCATTGACACTTCAGCAAAGCACATAATTATCAACACTGATAGATGTATCACTTGATATTCTGAATCCATGACAGAAAACTGCATGCATTTACCTGCCTCTGAAAAATACACAAGTCAAAAATTAATTCACATCTGGAGGTAGAAAATTTTGCACGATTTTGCCTCGTCCATATTCCAGCATGGAACAGCAACTAACCAATAATTGTGTAATTTGACTAACAAAACTGTGACAATATTTTGTTAACCCAGAGAAAATTTAGCACCAGCCAACTGCAAGAGGCACAGATCCTCAGGAGCCCCCGCAGTTGCTGAGGCTCATGAGGATCTATACCTCTTGCTTAAATCAATTTGTAACCAGGCTCATTGGCGACCGATAATCTTTGCCGGTGAACTCATTTACAAGTGTATTAATTAAAAAAAAAAACTAAAACAGTTTGAGTCCACTGACAGTGAAGAAGGGTTATGAAAGATTATGACACAGTTAACAACTGCTGTGAAACTGATGAAAAGACGAACTCACCGATTTGAAAACTTCAAGAACAGAACGATCACAATTCAAAGGAACAGCTACGCCCAGTCAGTAATTCTGAGCCCGCTGCGACTAGCACAAATAGTGAAGCACTAAGGCTGGGAAATGAAGTACAGAATATCCACGTTTGAGCTGGCAAAGTCACAGTCTCCACAAACAAAACTGACCACATAATTACACACACTCTCCACAGCGAAGAAATCTTTGGGCGTCGAACGAAATATACCCGACTTATTCACCAACTCGGTGGGAGACGACAGACACGTTTTCGCGCGCAAAACCGTCCGCTATGAAATTAGTAGCGCGTGCTACACAGCCCGCTGAGCGTGATATGCACGTGCAGTCAGTAAATGTTACATCTCTTTGAACGGCTAGTTAGCTGCAAGAGGCATAGATCCTCATGCTCCCGAGCTGTCGCAGGGGCGCGTACAAATCTATGCCTCTTGTGTTTTTTGGTCAATGTTGGTCATGTTCTCCTGACTTACGTCTCAGCTCCTCAAATGTAGGAAGGTATCAAGTGGCTATTGTCATTGAGTGAAAAACGCGAGGTAGCACGCAGGATGGCCCATTTGAAAACAAAGGGGTGCCAGCTCCAGAGCCTTATATAATCAAACAGAAAGGCGAGAAAGGGGGTGGAGCAAGGACTGAACGGAGGGAGGGAGGGATGGCGGAGGGGAGGACA
Source organism: Semisulcospira habei (assembly GCA_036245525.1). Classification (NCBI taxonomy): domain Eukaryota; kingdom Metazoa; phylum Mollusca; class Gastropoda; family Semisulcospiridae; genus Semisulcospira; species Semisulcospira habei. The sequence goes on along the minus strand of BTPG01000001.1, from coordinate 71,777,083 downwards.
CGGAGCGAGGGAAAAACCAGAGCTGAAAGAGAGAGATAGTAGGGTGGTGGGGTTGGGGTGGGGTGGGGTGGGGTGGGGGTGGGGGATGGTGAATGATGGCCTTCGACTGAGTCCAAGAGGCAGAGGTAGGGGGTGGGGGGGTGAAGGGCTCGACCAAGTGTCTTAATTAGATTGTTGAGTGACGTAACCAAACAAGCAGAGACTGAGAGAGAGAGTCGTACGCAAATTTTTGATATCGTAAAATGAAGAACTCTCTCTCTCTCTCTCTCTCTCTCTCTCTCTCTCTCCTCCCGGCGTCCGGCTGGGTCAAAATTTGTTCAGACCTCTTTTCGGTGCCCCTTCTTTGAAATCACCTTCGTGGTGGACTCAGTAAAGACGTTAAGCCCTAAACGTTTAACGTTTAACGTTATCTCTCTCTCTCTCTCTCTCTCTCTCTCTCTCTCTCTCTCTCTCTCTCTCTCTCTCTCTCTCTCTCTCTCTCTCTCTCTCTCTCTCTCTCTCTCTCTCTCTCTCTCTCTCTCTCTCTCCACTAATGCGACTCCAGCGCGCGCACACACACATATGCTGTAGACATTTATCTAGTGAACATGTCTAGCTAATAATTATTATGAGCATACACCTGCTGCCTTTGATGGCTACAAGTACAAAGATTCAGTAGTGTCACTGGAGCTCGTCAAATAATAGGCCTGCTGTTGTTTTCGCGTGTTTTATTTGTGCTGATGAAGTTTCATTTGTATTCGAGGTCTCAGTTTGAAAGTTCGAATGCACGCAAGTTTCGTTAGATATATACTGACGAGCAAAAGAAATGCGTCATTTTTGGATTCCAATAATAATAATAATAATAATAATAATAATGGGTATTTATATAGCGCGTAACCTCCTGACGGAATTCTAGGCCCTTTACAATGCTTGTTTGTTGTTGTTGTTTTTTTAACATAAAGCAAACATAAATATACAAATAAATAAATATTAACAAAATAAAAGAGCAAAACCAAACAGTTACAAAAACACTGGTTATGTATGTGCACATACACGATCACAGACAGACACACACACACACACACACACACACACACACACACACACACACACACACACACAAACACAAAAAAACAAACAAGGCAGATTATAAAAGATACGTTTTGAGTGAGCTTTTAAACGAATGACTGCCCTGCGCGTAGCGTATTTCTTGTGGGAGCCTGTTCCATAGCAGAGGACTCTGGTACGAAAAACAGCGCTGCCCACGGGACTTGGTTTTGACAAATGTGGCAGTTCTTTTGCTCTTCATTATATATGTGCTGCCCTGTGATTTTGGAGCGTAATGACCCGCGGGCATAATAATGAGGTTTGGTTTACATCGAATGACATCCAACGCGGGCATAATAATGAGGTTTGGTTTACATCGAATGACATCCAACGCGGGCATAATAATGAGGTTTGGTTTACATCGAATGACATCCAACGCGGGCATAATAATGAGGTTTGGTTTACATCGAATGACATCCAACGCGGGCATAATAATGAGGTTTGGTTTACATCGAATGACATCCAACGCGGGCATAATAATGAGGTTTGGTTTACATCGAATGACATCCAACGCGGGCATAATAATGAGGTTTGGTTTACATCGAATGACATCCAACGCGGGCATAATAATGAGGTTTGGTTTACATCGAATGACATCCAACGCGGGCATAATAATGAGGTTTGGTTTACATCGAATGACATCCAACGCGGGCATAATAATGAGGTTTGGTTTACATCGAATGACATCCAACACTGGCAACGAACGAGAGCGAAATCACGGCGGATAACCAACTTGTACTATAAGCGTAGACAACACTGCAAACACTCCACGAGGCATAGTAGATCCTCAGAAGCCCTCCGGGAACCTGAGGATCTATGACTCTTGGAGATTTTTAGCGCGCTTTCTATCCTTATGGTGCATGCTGGCCTTTCTCAACCGCAATTGTTATCAACCGCAATCCTTATGGTACATGCTGGTTCAGTATCAACCGCAATTTCGCTCTTTATCGTTGTCGGAAGTCATTCGATGTAAGCGAAACCTCAGTATTAATTGTCTGTAACTCATGAACAAATAAACACACACACACACACACACACACAAACACACACACACACACACACACACACACACACACACACACACACACACACACACACAAGACGAACGAAAGGACTGACGACCAAACAAACAAACAAACAAACGTACAAACAAACAAACACACAAACAAACAAACAACTGCAAAAACAAGCAAACTAACAAACCTAACAACGAACAAACGAGATAACAAAGAAACAAACAAAGAAACAAAAAAATAAAAACAATAGAGAACGCAAGAAAGAAAGCAAGAAATAAACAAACAAAAGTTTCTGGCAGTTGTTTTTATAGTACAGTCAAAACGTTCTGAAACAACCGTAAAACACATCATGGAATCACAAAGCTGACAAGTGACAGACATATTGGGAATAAGTAAATAAGTAAGACTTGTTATGCCGATGTTAATTTTGAATTTCTCAGTGGGATGTCTTCGTGTGTATGAGGAAATGCACAGTTTGGCCATTGTTTTTAAACTGATAGGCTTTTAAAAATATTTTTTTAATTTTTGTTTTGTTTTGTTATGTCTTCGTATTTCTCCCATCCAATTAACTTTGTCTCATTGGCAAATAAGATTCTTCCCCCAAAAGGCTGTATAGCAACCTTTCGCTTGAATGTAAGTTCACGAGGGCCGCGAGGTTTTATTAATGCATGGCTGACTGTCTGGCTGTCAGTCACTTCGTTGGTCTGTCTGCTTCGTCTCTGAACCCCTGCACACGTCGAGAGGAAGTGCGGAACACCTGCCAGTGATCACAAACATTGCGTCTGAAACCATTGCTCACTGACCCACATTCGGCTGAAGAACTGCCCAACGTAACGGGGATAAAAAATATATATTAATAAAAAAATAAATAAACAAAATAGGCATGCAGAACACAGGACTGTCATGAGACATAAACCCTCATGAGCCCCCGCGACAGCGGGGGCTCATGAGGGTGTATGTCACTTGCAGATGGGTAACGTTCGTCTTGCCTCGGCAGTGAATGGGTTACATTTCGGGGCAACAAGAAGCATAAAACTAG
>BTPG01000001.1:71763942-71768942 GCA_036245525.1 Semisulcospira habei | reverse complement strand
TTTCACGTGAAGAAGTCTAGGCTGGGGATGTCTGCGGTGAAGTCTCCAGAGTAGGGCTTGATTAGCTCTTCAAGGCGCCGAGCCAATCAAGCACCACCCATGCGCTTTGCAAGCAGTATAACTTTTGGACACGACCCAGTTTGTTCACATACAACTTTGAAAAAGTCTGCTTGGGTCGCTGTTTAATAGAATTTTGCTGGAGATGTAACAACCGTGATGTCTAAAGTGTAGTGCCTGAGAGCTCGGCCCTTTCCATGCGCCGAGCTATCAAGCACTACCCTTGAGACTTCACGGGTGTTACATGTCCACCTCATAAATTTGAAGTTTGGGTAAGTGAATTAATTAACTTCAAATATGTCACGGAGCTTACATGGGTGTTAATTTTACGATCTATAGGCATGATGTGTAAAATTTAAAATACTCTGTCTCTGGCACAAATGTACGCAACGTCTTTTAATCCAGCGTGAGTCCGTTTTAAAAATCTAATTATGCTTAAATCCACTCTGTGTGAATGCAACAAGGGTAGGTTCAAATGTATCCCACAGTTTATTTACATACTGGCTTTAAATTTACATTTCTTAGCAAAGGTGGGCAATTCGTTTATGCGATCAACCTCATTAAAAATAATAATAATAATAATAATAATAATAATAATAATAATAATAATAATAATAATAATAATAATAATAATAATAAGTTTGTAGTGTGAGAACATGCGCGTTTTGCCAATGACATGGTGAAACTAAAAACTTTGAGTATTTTTTGATCGAAGCATGATTCACTCTAAAGGCCCTGCTACACGAGCCCGGTTTTGAGGCCGATTCCCGATCAGTTTTCGAATCGGTAGGTGATCGGGCCGGATTAAAAAACGTGTGCAGTGCCACACTGACATTTCTCGACTTGTCAAGTTTAGCCGACCGGTTTGAACCGAAGATCAAAGTCGTACCTGTTCTGCAAAATGACTGCTAGTTTTGACAGTGATGATGATGTGCTTGCATTATCAGCAGTTTTGGATCATATTCGGGAAGAGGCGTGCGAAACATCAGCGGCAATGGCGGTGGTACTGATCACAACAGGCGTGTTCGGCCATTTGCAAACCGTGTTGAAACGACATGCTTTGCGAGACGCGCTCTGATTGGTTGAAGCTTACGATCGGGACCGATTCGGATCGGAAATATAGAGCAGGTTCTAGTCATCCGACTCCCAGCCGATTGGGACCGGATCGGATAATTGACGTCATCCGATCGCAAACGGATCGGAATCGGCCACAAAATCGGGGCACAACCGGCCCGTGTGGCGGGGCCTTAACATCACACCCATGCCTAAATGTAGCGAACTTGACCGTGTTAGCACGTCCATTTTAAGCTTCCCTTGCCTGACGTGACATAAACTTGCAGGGTATTTTGTAAAGCCAGGTAAAAAAAAAAAAAAAAAAAAAAAAAAAAAAAAAAAAAGGGGGGGGGGGGGGGGGTGGGAGGGCGGGGATGAAAGATGAAACCCAGGTGAATCACCCTTCAGCCTCGTGACCTCATTTTATCAAGGGACTCCGTGTGCACGTGCGAATCATTGGGGACGAGCAGTGAGATCTTGGCTTAACCTGCATTATTGAGTCTGTTCGTGGGGAAACAGCTTACAGCCTCGGCCAGCAAGAGGCACAGATCCTCATGAGCCCCTACGTTCACAGTGGCTTATGAGAATCTTTGCCTCTTGCAGTCAGAAGTGTCTGCCTAAAAGACTGCGTCATTCAGACGCGATGCATATTGACCCAGCAGGTATTCCTCTAACGATGTTGGCTAAAATGCAGAGCGTATGCACGAGAAGTTCGGTTTGGTTTGGACTGGGACTGGGGGATGGCGTGTGTGTATGTATATGTGTGTTTGTTGTGAGGGGGAGGTGGGCGAGGGAGTCAGGGGAGGTGTGTGTGTGTGGTGCGGAAGGGTGCGGGGTAAGGAAGGGAGGAGTGGAAGGGCGGGGGGGGGGGGGGGGTGAGGTTGGGGGGGGGGGGAATGAGGGTGGGGAGGGGGGGGGGAGAGGGCGGGCGAGTGCACAGTGGTGGTGGTGATAGTGTTTTCTAGGAAGGTGACCAAAACAAACAAACAAACAAACGAACGAACAAACGGACAAACAAACAACAAAACAGAACAACAAACACGAACAAACAAACGAACAAACGAACGAACAAACAAACAGACAAACAAACAAACCAGCAACAACAGCAACAACAACAAAACAACCAAAAATGTAACGAAGAGTGGGCGACTTTGTTCTGTGTGTATGGGTAGAAAAACTAATTTAACTGTAAATCTATGTTATCATTAATAAAAAATATTCTTGTAATATCCGCGTGTACAGTCCGTTGTGGTGTACCACCGGTTAGAGTGTATATTAATGTACGTAAAGTTGTATATTTCTAACAAAATCATTGCATCGGAACGCAATGTTTTATTTCGCAATATATATATTACAAAATATCCACTCCGCTTTTGAAGTGTGAAACAAAACGGCAATACAATTACAATGCACTGATAGAACTCGGCCCACAATCGTACAACGGTGGATTACAGCTATAATGAAGAGGAAACGTTATCTGTCATCTTATATCAAGGGGAGGATTGTAATAATGAAAATGGAACATCATGATTGGGACACATGCGCTTTAAGTCACATTCTATGACTAACACAATGCATTGTCTTTGTCCGTTTGACACACTTTCATTCCCACTGTCAACACGAATGGTCACCTTCTAGCATTAACTCATTCGAGACGTGCCGCCTCCGGATACCCAGCATAAGCCGCGTATCCGAAGGCGGCACGTCTCGAATGACTTACATTGTCTACTAAGCAAGAATCGATCAAGGGTAATGACGCCTGTCAAGACGCCAAGCTAACCCGGCACTTACATTGAACTGAACTTAGTCGGTTTATTTCCTCATTTAACCCTTTTAGCCCCAATGTCCCATTTCTCAAATTTTGGAGGTGTTGCCTAACGACTATGTACCAGTTGCAGGAGATGGGTTGACCATGATAATTCAAGGGTAGTGCCAGATTAGCTTGGCGCCTTCAGGCGCCAAGCTAATCTGGAATTGGCATGGTCGATCCATCTCCTGCTGTAGGGATCTGGGCCTAAAAGGGTTAAGGATGAGCAAGAGAAGTTTTTCATTAATAACAGTATTTTCGACATAACTATTGCAGTGAGTGCCGTCAACTCTTCGTTAAATTTACGCTTGTTATTCTTGTTGTTGACGTTGTTGTTGTTGTTTGTTTGTTTGTTTGTCTGTTTGTGTGTTTGTTTTGTTTGTTTATTTGTTTCTTTCTTTTTTCTTTCTTCGTTTTCGTGTTTGTTTGTTTGTTTGCTTGTTTGTTTTGGTTGCTTTTTGTTTGTCTTTGTTTGTTTGCTGGCGGATTATGTTTGTGGTCAGCTTTGTTTGTTTGTTTAGTGGGTTGTTTTGTTGGTTGTTTTGTGGGTAAATTGCGTATGTTCCAAAGACACAAATCAGCACACATGATAATAGTCAGACAGTTCTCAGGACAGAGCTAGCACGGTCGGTAGATCTCGTACAGCTGTCGCTAAACATAAAAAGCTATTGTCCTCGCCATTCATTAGAATTATTCTAACGCACTGGGTTCAACGTCGTGGAACATCATCGATGTTCCGGGACATTGAACCCAGTGTGAGAGAATAATTAATTTCAGCTATAAAAGATGGGATGAACCATAACCCACAAAGTCCCTTCTATATGAGAGCTGTCTTCGCTGTCAAGGGTCTGTACCTTTTGTCTTTGACTTGATTCTGATGTTGAAATATCTCCTTTTGAAAAAGCCTCGCAGATATGCCAATTGCGCCATAGTGAACTCTATAAGGGGCGCGCGCAGTGCATACTCATCATTCGTTTGTCAAACGTCATTTGTCATGACGTATTTTTTAAAATAATTACGTAATTTTATATTTAACGCTTCAAGACATGAGGGAAAATGGTGACACACTAGAATTTCACGGTACAATTTCAGTCTTGCTATAATTTGTGTGCAAGCAGGTTGACTTTACCTAGCTACAGGATATACTAAATACACCTGCATGCTCTTCTGAAAGCGCGTCGATGTGTGTGTGTATGTGTGTGCGTATGCGTGCGTGCATGCGCGCGCTCTAAACATCCTCAAGAGGCATAGATGTTCATGTGCCCTACGGGCATATGAGGATCTATGCCTCTTGGAGATGCACGCATATGTGAGAGAGAGAGAGAGCGAGCAAGAGAGAGAGAGAGAGAGAGAGAGAGAGAGAGAGAGAGAGAGAGAGAGAGAGAGAGAGAGAGAGAGAGAGAGAGGAGAGAGAGAGAGAGAGAGAGAGAGAGAGAGAGAGAGAGAGAGAGAGAGAGAGAGAGAGAGAGAGAGAGAGAGAGAGAGAGAGCAGCACCACCACTCGCGAGAGAGAATGACGTCATATTTAGAGTATTATGTCAGTATCTGCGTGGTACGGAGTTGCCTCTTTTATGTCACCGGGTCTATCTGACTTTCTCTAGAAGTCAAGGTTTTTTTACTGTTTTAATTGAGATGATGATGATGATGATGGTGAAACGTTTTTATTCAGGATAAAAAGTTTTAGGTATAGCAATGCCTATCTTCCAAACTGTCCTGCTACTCTACACACATAAAAATACATCAGACGATACAGCAAAAGATAAAACATAATTATATAAGTAAAAGGAACCCATCCCCCCCCCACTCCCCACCATAAGAAAAAATTAATAATAATAATAATAATAAAATAAATACAAAAAGAATTAAAACAATATATATATATATATATATATATATATATATATATATATATATATATATATATATATATATATAGAGAGAGAGAGAGAGATGAGAGAGATGAGAGAGAGAGAGAGAGAGAGAGACAGACAGACAGACAGACAGACAGGCAGGCAGGCAGACAGAGAATTACGTTATATTTAGAGTATGTCTGCGTGGTGACGGAGTTGCTTCTTTACGTCAC
>BTPG01000001.1:71641442-71758942 GCA_036245525.1 Semisulcospira habei | reverse complement strand
TAGGCGTGAAAATCAGCAAGAAAATTGCAAAGTTGATCCTCTGACACGTCAAATGTTAGTACTGCGATGAGACTAGTGATGCCATGACGTGAAGCTTGAAGTGACGTCATTTCGCTACTCGTGCTATTCTTCTTCTTCAGACTAGCATATATGCTACGCCAGACCACAGAGCTTACGAATGGCGGGAATCGCCGTGTGTCCTTCTTTTTTTTCTGTGTGCCAGTTTGTGTGGATCAGATTGGGTTAGAGTAGAAGGAGATGGATTCCTGTCGTTACACGAACCCACAGAGTGTACTAATGGCGGGAAGCGCCGTGTGTTCGTCTTTATTTTTTTGTCCGTCGACGTGTGTGCTGATCAGAGGTTGGCTTAGATAGGAGGGAAATGGATCAGCATTTTAAGCCTAAAATTATGAACAACTCTGAATGTTCCTAAAAGATAAACGCATCTGAGCTCCAAACAATACGGTAGACTTTGGGATGACATCCTCATCTTGTTTGTTTTTTGTTTGCTTTCTCCTCACTTATTCTACAGGCTTTACACATCAGTATTGCATTTTGTGTTCTGTGAGATTGTGAAAACAGGCATACACTCTTCGTTCAAAGCCTGTCTCAGAGGCCAGGTGAAACAGAAACAGATGTCAACTAAGCCTAGGGATGTGTCATGCTATCTTGCTCATCATTGGTTGTTTCGCTAATGGCGATGGCCTTGATCTGGTGACAGGACACAGAGTGATTCCGGTTTGGAGTTGTGTCCCCAGAGAAATTCCATGATGACTCATGGGATTAGCAGGGAACTGATACACAATACATCAATCGCACAAACACGCGAGCGAGCGAACATGCATTTTCATTTTGTCGATTTACTATCGGTCAGGTTTCATTTGTGTGTCATGTTTTCGGAGACATGGTTACTTCAGGCATATGCACCTCACTGATCACGCGCCACAAACGCCACGCCCCCTAGCAATTGTTGCTGGGTGCCACAAGCTTTCCTGTCCCTTGGCGGGCAATATGGCGGACAGTAGCGCACGTGATTCGACTCAGTGAATGCGTTGCAAATTCTACAAGCGTACATTTCTGCCAGGATATAAATATATGTCAAAACGGCTCTAGATCGAGGCAAAGCAAGTTTGCGTCAAGTTTTATTGATAATATTCGTAGTTATCACACAACTGGCAGTGATTCCATTCAAGTTGCAGCCGTGTTGACCGGTCGCTGATCTACAAGAACGCGGCGCCGATACACACAAACTGTACGTGGAAAATGAGCATCAGCAAGCACAGGTCACAGAAGCTGTCAGTGCCTGCAGAGCCGGGTAGGCATTTTTATTATTGGTGTTGCTTAAAAAAAAATTACCACACTTATCCGAGCCATTTTAGTCCATCGTGTCTCATCGTAGCAGGATGGCAGTGCTGCTCAACGCTCTCTTATGCTGGCTGTTTTCAGCGTCAGGCTGAGCTGATTACTTTCATTCACAACTGAATAGAATCTCTCTCTCTCTCTCTGTGTGTGTGTGTGTGTGTGTGTGTGTGTGTGTGTGTGTGTGTGTGTGTGTGTGTGTGTGTGTGTGTGCGTGAAAGAGAGAGGAGAGAGGGAGAGAGAGATTATTAATAAATAATGATTTATATTTGAGGTTCAATGGTCACTGTTCTCACTCCATTGGGCTTCAGAAATCTCTTCAGTATTTCAAGGCAGCTAAACTGTTCGACCCATGTGCCTAATCGACTGAGCTGCAGGGGCATGTCACAAGCCTGGTGAGCAACAATATCAAAAGGCAACAAGATCGCATCTGTCCCAATAATAAAACCATGGTGTGCCAGGCCATCGGAGAAGCGGATGAAAAGGTCCATAACATGCCACATCGACACAAGCAAGAAGTTAGCATTACCTAAAATAAAATCAAAACCATTATTAACTGGCAAATTATATTTTTATTCTGGAATATGAGTGGTTCACATGCCAAAACACAATACACAGAGAAATAATGGTTCAGGTCATAAATGGCTGATTCACAGTGACACTTACAATTTGATAGCATAGAAATACTAGATTCAAAATTCATTTTCATTTTATTATGAAGTCTTCAAAATTTCTCAATCAGCAAAGAGTGAGAAACAGTCTATCGTGTGGCTGTACTACAGCTGCATTAACATATGTCTGGTTTTTGGCTGTTTTGTCAATTGTGTTGCCAAATGGTCAATCTATTAAGCACAAATAAAGTGAAAAAGGGCAGACTTTCAGCACCTTCAGTGTAGGTGCTGAAAGGCTGCCCTTTTTCACTATATTTGTGCTTAAAAGATTGACCATTTGGCAACAAAAATGACAACAACAACAACAAAAGAACAAAAAAAAACCAAGCATGTGTTAATGCAGTGTAGAACTGGAACAGGTTGTTTAGTTGTCTCTCCTTTTTTCTCACAAAGTCCACTCCAAATACTTCTTCTTCTGCTGGTTGCGTCTGCACACCTTTAGTTCTTTGCAGCCTTGAGATGCATTCAGATTTGCAAATTCTTGATCTGATCTCCTACTCCAGCAGGTCTATCTTAATCTTCTAGCTTGGTATTTTAGAATTTGTACTCTGCAGCGATGGCCAGGTAGTCTAATGGGGAAATCCGTAAAAGAGAAATTAAAAAACATTATAAACAGTATATGTTTATGATTAACTTAAAATATCAAACGTATTTCTAAAGCTGCACTCAATATTTGTCCACAGACCAGGAGACTGAAAAGAGAGCCAATGCCAGGGAATCAACAGGGTCGCTGACATGTGTGTCACAACGAGGTCCCCAGTTGATCTCCTACAAGAACTGGATAGCCTTTGCTTGACCAGTTAGTGTCCAAATCCTGACAAACGTGAGGAAAGAACAGAGAACTGACCAGTTTTAATCACTGGGTAGAGGGAAAAAAACAAAAAAAACAAACAAACAAACAAAAAAGCCAAGAAACTAGCAACATGAAACTTTCACATAGATCTAAATAGAAAAGCAAACGTTTCTGACAAATGTCTTGACATAATCTTTTCACACACTTTTTTTCTCAGCTGCAGCCACATTTTATGTAAACGACATGAGGACACTGCCAAGAGTAAATATTTAGAAGTACTTCCTGACAGACACCTGCACAAGCGCAGCATTGTGGTTAATCCACAGTTTCTATTTCTAGGAGCAACTCAAAGTGTGCGACAGTGGCCAGACAGGCATAATCAAAGTCAAATGTCCACCCGCATCCAGAAATTACACCATACTCGAGGCATGTCAGTTACCAGGATTTTGCGTGAAATTAGCTGACAACACCAGAGTGGGACTGAAGAAATTATATTCCAACCACACGCAGGTGCAAGGCCTGCTAAATATCACAGGTTATTGGTTTTAACCAAAGGGATGTAAATGGTTTGCAAATCACACCAGACATTCCATTCATGGCATCACCGTTTCACACTGTCAGCTTTCTGTGCGAACAATAGTGAATCTTACTAAAAAGGTACGTGATTCGTATTCATGATAACTCAATTAAATATCGGATTGTTTCCTACGATTAATACATGCATGTTCTCACAGAACAACACAACCACATTCGTAACATTACCCCCCTTTTTAGAATGAAATGTCACAAAAATTCTTCTCAAATCTCAAAATACCGTTGTGGCTGTGTTAACCTACACAAAACCATGAATAATAAGAATTTCACATCAAAATCAAATCAAATCAACTAGTTTAAAATAATCATTTCACAGTTCCTTTAAACTGTCCTGAGCGCAGTCATGTCCCTTTAAATTCTCATGGACACCGAAATGTTTCTTTAAACTGTTCTGCTCAGGTAATCCACTCAAACATTCTGCGAACCCTTGATTAAATTAAAAATTAATGTCAAAGTTAATTTCTGGAACATCGCCAAATAATGAGATGGGTACAGTTCAGACAGTTCAAGGGTTACTGGTCCTGGGTCGAACTGTCGGCTTATGGAATATATGATAGTCCATACACACCAAATTAGATTTTTCTGGTTTCTTCGCGATGACCACTGGTGATCTGGAATCTCTGACGACTCCCATGTCCGGCGTCTCCAAAACATTCTTCCTCAGTCCTTTTCTCGTGTTGCGAAGCAGACGACATGGCTCGTCGTGATCCGGCTCGTTCGATGTCAGATCAACCTCACAATCAACAATATCCCGCGCAGTCTCTGATTCGGGCGCGAATCGATGCACAAAATCTGTAGATTGGACTGTCAGCGTCTCCTGTTTTGCCTGGGCCAAGTGTCGGCCAGACTGTAGGTCCTCCACACCCTCCTGGTGGCGGAGTTCGCCAAAATCGATTAGGTTCTCGCCGTCTAGTTTGTCAGTGTCAGTAGTCAGACACACTGATGCAGCGTGTTGCGGTTTACACTGACAACTTCTCTCGATGTACTCCCTCAGTGAATTCACACAGCCAGTATTCGTTCTGTTGTTGACTTCAACTCTGTAGTCGTCGATACTAACCACTGTGTCAAACACGCACGATCCCCTATCTCGCATGTCCAGTGACAGTCGGTATAATTCTGTATCTTATTCATGCCGCAATCGCTCCAACTGGTTCAGACGACTGACATTCAATTCTTCTTCCCGTTCCTGTCGAACTTGATCCAGCCCTTCGTCGAAATCGTCGACGACCTTATGACTTTTACGTTTATACTCCAGCTCCTGGTTCTCTCACTCCTGTGGCTCCGACATCTCCTGTCTCAGAGGAGTCCTGTCTCGCTCGAATCCCTCGTTCACCTTGCTTTTCGGCGACCCCGTTTGATCATTGTGGCGGCGCTCGGCATCGTGCCACCGACTGTCCAACTCCTGCGCGTGTTTTTGCTGCAGATGGTCGATGGCTGCTCTCTATTCCGCCTGCAGCTTCTCTCGCTCGCGTCCACCTGGTTCTGCAGTCGCTCCAGCGCCTTGCGTTTCTCTTTCTCCAAACTGTCTCTATTCACCATGGCTGTTTCTATGTTGTCAGCCATTTTTAGAGGGATGGCATGGTGGCTCTTCTTTTCCTGACCTCTCGTAGTAACGGTACAGGTTTCAGATCTCCACTCCGGATCTGGATCCCCTGCGTTTCTGGCGCTGTTTACATTTCCGATGATAAAGGTCGTAGACTGGGGTCTTTACGCACGCCTTTACTTCTCCTGTGAGGTACGAGGTGTTGACATTGACCTTAGCAAGGGGGATGACTCTGCCAGTTTCATCGGCTAAGATGAGGGTTGTCCACTCCTGTAGCTTCTGGTCTTCAGCTGCTGGGTCCTTTCTCACGATGATGCAGTTACAACCGTGTCTCTCAGCACTCTCACTGGTGTGTTTCCGACGAATCCTGACACCACCGGCATGTTTGGTACTTATTCTCAGGCGGCGCGATGTTTGAGACTGGTAAGAATGTAGCCCCATCTCCTACTGGGATGCGTCCATTCTTTCTGAAAGATTAAAGTGCTGTACATTGTTCTTTCACGTACACATTAAAAGTCACTGTGACTATGCGTTCTCTTTGTGGGACGAATGCAGTGAACTCCATATTACAAAAATCAACTCACTGTACTGTCGTTTAGTTAAAATAATTTTTGCAAACCCTACTTCCACAGACAAAAAAATAAAATCCCTTGGCCTGCTTCCACCAAAGGAACAACTCAAATTTAACAAATGCGTCCTCATGCACAAAATATTTCATTATCAAGCCCACGAACATCTGTGCATGCTATTTAACTTCAGCCCTAGGCATCAGCTACGTACGAGGAATGGCTTGCTTTATTTACCCCGCCCCAGTATAGATATCTACAAGTCAAGCCTTTTATTTTGAGGTAGTTCTGTCAGGAACTTATTGCCTTTAAACATTAAATAATTTTCAGTTAAAACCCATTTTAAACGTGTTTTGCACACTCACTTCCACTCAGCGTGATTTCACAGTTCGCCATATAAACATAATACTGCTGATAACACGTAAACGTCCAACATTTTTTTCTTTTTCCATACATTTGCTAACTGAACATCTATTGTCTTGTCGATGTCGCTATACACTATTGATGCTGCTGATTCTATGACACTGTCTTAGACGAGTATAATATTAGTGATATGCACTCATTTACTTCCCTTGCTTTTTGCATAGGTGGCAGTTACGAATTCTCCATTGCAATTTTTTTCTCTCCCTTCAATAATTCACCTATTGTGTTTTTTTCCGTAATTTTTCTTTTTATTATTATTATTATTATTATTATTATTTGCATGATGTGTTTCTTTTCCTGTTATGTTCTGTTTTGTTTACAGGACAACTTGACAGGCATTGAGTTGCCTAATAGCTTTATCCTGAATAAAAATAGATTTATCATCATCATCATCATCATCTCTCTCTCTCTCTCTCTCTCTCTCTCTCTCTCTCTCTCTCTCTCTCTCTCTCTCTCCCTCTCTCTCTCTCTCTCTCTCTCTCTCTCACTCTCTGTCTCTGTCTCTATTTCTCTCTGTCTCTCTGTCTGTTTGTTTGTCTGTCTGTCTCTCACTTTCTGTCTCTGTCTATTTCTATCTGTCCCTGTCTGTCTGTCTATATATGTCTGTCTGTCTGTCTGTCCGTCTGTCTGTCTGTCTGTCTGTCTGTCTGTCTTTCTGTCTCTGTCTCTGTTTCTGTCTCTGTCTCTGTCTCTGTCTCTCTCTCTCTCTCTCTCTCTCTCTCTCTCTCTCTCTCTCTCTCTCTCTCTCTCTCTCTCTCTCTCTCTTTGTCTATTTCTCTTTGTCTATTAATTTTTTTTTCTCTCTGTCTGTCTGTCTGTCTCTGTCTCTCACTTTCTGTCTCTATTTCTCTTTGTCTCTGTCTTTCTGTCTATGTCTGTCTCCGTCTATGTCTCTGTCTCTCACTTCGCGCGCGCGGGCGTATGTGTGTTTGTGTGTGTGTGTGTGTGTGTGTGTGTGTGTGTGTGTGTGTGTGTGTGTGTGTGTGTGTGTGTGTGTGTGTGTGTGTGTGTGTGTGTGTGTGTGTGTGTGGATGGATAAGAGAGATTTTGTATACGTGGTGTGTTTTTTTTTTTCTTGTTTTTTTTTCTCCATTCCTACTACCTTAACTGCACCCTGACTTTAGAAGTTTTATTGCCAAGGACAACTCATCCAAGAACGGTAATGAATACCAAGGGGACAGAACTGCCTAGCTAATACCTTGATGAGTTGTTCCATGCAGGTTTTAAACACTGTTGTTTCAAAATCACCCATCTGCAAGAGGCATATATTCTCATGAGCCCCCGCAGCTGCGGGGGGTTATACGAATCTATGCCTCTTGCTATGTTCATTTTTATGTCTTTGTTCTGTATCATCGGATGTGCCGTCCATGAAGAATTACTCGCACGTGCCCGTAAATGAAAGGACGATGATTATTGGATGGGGTTTCTGTGCCTAAATGAAAGAGCTATCATTATTGGTTGGTTTTTCTACGATTGAGTCACGGGATTGCAGTCTCAGGCTGAACACGCAAAATCCTCTCCGTCTGTGTAACAACATATTTGTGACACTCGGCACGAGAGGTGAAAGGGTTTTTTTTTTTTTTTTTTTTTTTTTTTTTTTTTTTTTTTTTTTTAAATTAGCTTTTGATTTGGTAGAAATACAATGCGTTTTTACTGGCAGCAAAAGGTTTAGATCCTTATAACCCCCTGCTGTCTGCAGAGGCGCCTGATGATCTACTCCCGCTGTAGACAAAGGGGGCTGGCCATAGGACCCATTTCTGGCTTGTAGTATTGAATCATCCTTCTACTATCTGTTGAATGAGTGCTGTCCACTGCCTCAGTAATGAGACAAGGTATAGAGTTTTCGCCGCTTTGATCAAACGGTGAGTCAGGTTTCCAAGTGATTAGTATTAGTGTGTGTGTTCGTGTGTGTGTGTGTGTGTGTGTATATGTGTGTGTGTGTGTGTTTGTGTGTGTGTGTGCGTGTGAGTGCTTGCGTGTGGGTGTGTGTGTGTGCGAGTGCGTGCGTGCGTGTCTGTGTGTGAGAGTGAGTGTGTGCGTGTGTACGTGCGTGTGTGTGTGTATGGGTGCGTGTGTGTTTATGTTTATGTGTGCGTGTGTGTATGTGTGTGTGTTTGTGTGTGTTTGTGTGTGTGTGCGTATGCGTGCGTGCGTGTGTGTGGGTGTGTGTGTGCGTGTACGCGCGAATGTGTGTGTTTGCGAATGTGCGTGTGTGTGTGTGTGTGTTTATGTTTGTGTGTGTGTGTGTGTGTGTGTGTGTGTGTGTGTGTGTGTGTGTGTGCGTGAGTGCTGGCGTGCTTGGCATGCGCGCGTGTGTGTTTATCCGTCGCAGTGCGCAAAGGTCATCGGGCCGACGTCGACCGCCGTTGGTCCGCGCACGGCTGTGCGCGAGCCAACGGCGGCTGCAGTCGACCCGATGACCTTTTGCGCATTGGGTACGTTGGAGGAAACACACTCACACTCACACACACACACACACACACACACACACACACACACACACACACACGCGCGCGCCCCTACCCGTAATCCCCCTCCCCTCCCCCCTCCCTCCCCCCGCCACCCCCCAAATCAAACTGTCTCGAATCTTGCATCTTCACACCAGTCTTGAGCAATGGTCTCGTTCGTCGTCTACGTTTCATCGAGACACGCGCTGGTCATTATTCTACTGATGACTAACCCCATCACAGCCAGCCGACGTAGGCTGTTTTTCAAATCACTCTTAATTCAACGTCGTGGGTCTCTAGCCGTCAAAAGAACGTGGGTACGGAATGGGTTTAGCAAGAGGCATAGTTCCTCATGAGCCCCCGCAAATGCAGGGGCTCATGAGGATCTAAACCTCTTGCAGGTGGGTGGTGTTCACCTTTTCTGGGCAGTGAAAGGGTCTAGGTACCCTAGCAATTATTTGCCGCATCATTTTGCCCCATTTCCAGGTGGCAAATGTAGGATTTTTCCACGATTATCTGGTGTGTCATCTAATCGACAGTAAAACTAGCAGAGCAACCATCCCAAAGTCGTTCTTTCAATCAGTCACCAAATGCAGGCAGCATTTGCAGAAACTCGTAAAATGGATCTGCTAACACGAACAGCTGAAATCCTTTTGGAGGCTTTCCTGCTTCAACTTGGTGTGATCTTAGCCGTTCGTTTTCTTGCATTTTTGGTTTGACCACTGATTCAGAGGTGACTAATAATTAGGCGTTGGTTTCGTAACCCATTTTAACGTAAGAATGCAGTGAACACCAACCAGCTGCACGCGGCAATGATCCTCATGAATCGTCACGTGACTTTTGCCAGGGTCTCAAAGACATGCTTTGTATCTGCTGCAAATTATCCCGTTCATTACCGAGTAAAATCTGAACACGATCCAGCTCCAAGAAAGAGATCCTCAGGAACCTCCCCCACATTTGCGGGGACTCGTGAGGATTTATAGCTCTTGCTGACTCAGTCTATGTATCCATGTTCCTTTGAAGCCTGGTGCTCTTTTTACGTTGAATTAAAAAATGACTATAGAGCTACAAGGCCGACATTTAAAAAAAAAGGAAAATGTCGTTTAAAGACATACCATTTCGGGTGGCAGATCGACTATGACAGTGCAAGGGTGGTACCAGAATAGCTTGGCGAGCTATTCTGGCACCATCCTTGAACTATCGTGGTAGCTCCTTGTTTCGTTGCCGTGTGTTGTGTGTCAGGACTGAATGTGTTAAAATATCGCGTGATAATGGGTTAAGGAAGCCGGTTAAATAAAGCCCGCACGATGTGGCCGCATTGATGCTGATTTATTGTGCTCGTACAGAGAAAATGGATCACGGACCGTATTAAGTTTCTGTTGGCAGTGTTCAGGCTGACTCATTCACGGTGAGAAAATGGTAATCTCAGATCTTGGTGCAAGGTCAAGGATAGTTGGTTGGGGGAAAAAATAAAATGAAGAGTAGAGAAACAATTTTAATTGACTTAAGTGGAATCGTTAAATGTTGAGAAACCCAAAACGAACTAATAGGCTAAATTGCAAATTAATAGTGATGATGATGATAATAATAATAATAATAATAATAATTACGGTATTTATAATGCGCTTATCTTATAATAATTATAACTCTAAGCGCGCACTCACAACTCGCGCACGCATGCGCACGCTTTAGACAACGACTCACGTACAACAAATGGTGAAATATATTGCGACAGTCATCTTTTGTGGGGAGTGTGGTGATATAGTGCTAGAACTGTTGAAAGAGGTGAGTTTTGAGGGCGGACTGAAAGGAGGAGAGAGAGTGTTTCTGACGGAGAGAGAGTGGGAGAGTGTTCCAGGTGGATGGACCATAAACTGAGAAGGCGCGGGGGCCGAAAGTGCTGAGTTTGGTGCGGGGGATGTGGAGACGGAGAGGGTCGGAGGCGGAGCGGAGGGAGCGGGAAGGAGTGTAGGGGTGAAGTAAGTGAAATGATGATGATGATGATGATGATGATGATGATCATCATCATCATCATCATCATCACCACCATCATCATCATCATCACCACCACCACCACCACCACCACCACCACCACCATCATCATCATCATCATCGTCATCGTCATCGTCATCATCATCATCATCATCATCATCATCAGCATCATCATCATCAATTTTGTATAGCCACCTCATGTGCAACTCACAATCACTCACACAACAGTTGACAATAATAATAATAATAATAATAATAATAATAATAATAATAATAATAATAATAATAATAATAATAATAACCTGCTATGATATGACATTTTATAGCATCTGCTCAACAGTGAAACAATTACTGACAAAAGTTGTCCTTGCGACGTGATATCTATCGATTTGTTTTTATTTAGCCCCTTGAATGCGATTCGACTCACTGAGACCACGATTGTTTCTGAGCCCTTTGTTTAAATTCAGCGCGAAAGAACCTCCGCTCCAGAAATACAAAGAGGTGCCGGGCAGAGGGGCATAGATCCTCACGAAATCGTTAAATGTTTGCTTTTTCTCCGCAGTGAAGGGGTTAAAGATAACGGCTGCATGTGTGCATTACCCACGGACTAACGTCACTATCAACCAAAGCCTGACTCACGTGATGTCATCTTATTAACCACGTCAGTGTCAGTGGTCGCAAAATGTGTTCCTGAAATCTTTGTTAATCCGACACCAATTATGGAGTCCCACCCGTCCAAAGAACATGGATGCAAAGTACTCTCAGCAAGAAGCATAGATCCCTCAAATGCGGAGGCATCATGAGGATCTATGTCTCTTGCAGGTGAACTGTGTGATTTTTTTTCTCGGCAGCTTAGGAGCGAATGCACGCTAATTAGTGGTGCATTTCTGCGTTGCCTTTTTCCATCTTTGTCTTGCTTTGTGTTGATCGCCTTTGCAGCAGAGGTGAAGAGAAAAGCAGCGGACGGTGGCCAGACTTGGTGAACAAGACCAGTCCAGATGCGCAAAAGGCAATCGGGAAGACGTCGGCCGCCAATGGCCCGCGGACGGCCGTGCTCGGGCCAACGGTGACCGACGTCGGCCCGATGGCCTTTGTGCAATGGGATATTGGCACGATGTCGAGAGGAACTCTGGGTAAACTCTGGGTAATAATAATAATAATAATAATAATAATAATAATAACGACAATAATAATATAATAATAAATAGCTCTTATAAAGCGCTGTTTATAAAATAATAATAAAAACACACTCGACTCATTATGCAAGCAAAATGCATAAGAGCACCGCACTCTCACTCACACACGCACAATCATACACCACTTTAAACCACCCCATCCCTTCCCAACACCTTGCATTCATCCATTTCTCTGTCCAGGTGTTAGGGTGGCGCGCATATGAGCCTTTCCGGCACAGAGATCTAATCTAAACCGAACTGAAATGACCTGAACTGAACCTTGCTCTATATAATACAACTGATTAATTCACAAAGTTTCTATCTCCGCTCCCAGACTATATAAGTTCGTATTTTTGCAGTAAATATGTACTCTTTGAAGTAGTCCGACCGACGTGTACACATATCCTGTATTTTTGCATTAGTTAGACATCAGACGGGAAACATAAACGAAGTTATTTGGTCTCTATCTGATCGGGTCTTCCTTTGACAACTTGTCTACAAGCCGCAATCTTGCGAAAAACTGTCTTATAAATTTCAAAACGCCTTCGGAGCTCTTCCTTTTCACTTCCTACACCAACTGAAGGTCGACCAAGAGAGTGAGCTGATTTCAGTTTCACTTGTAAGAGGTGAATATACAATGACAAATCAAGGTTAGTGCCTGATAACCTTGGCGCCTATCAGGCGCCAAGCTAATCAGGCACTACCCTTGAACTGTCACGGTCGATCCAAGTATAGTGTCAGTCTCTCTCTTGGCTTGACTTCGCGAACGAAGATTTTATAGGAGTTGCCCACGACGTCTGCAGGCTTGTTCGTGGCTGCGGAGGCCAATCCGAGACAGGCAGGTTCGACCGCAGTGGCTGCAGGGGAAGGTATGGCCAGGGTTCTGAGCTGCGGCATCTCTGTTTTTTCTCCTGAGCCGCTTGTCCTTAAGGCTATCTCTGTGAGAGTCCTCAGTGTCAGTACATGATACTGTAATGAACACGATGGCTGTAGAACGGAAATAACGTGACAGCTTCGTCTACCCACCGCAATCTTGTGCCCAGGATGCAAAAAGTCATCTGTCCGACGTCGGGCTGTAAGTTGGCCTGCAAACTGACGTGGGTCCGAGGACCCTTCGCTTGACTGGGTCTTGGGTTCTACCTGACATTTCCATCAGACGCGTAGTCCTTGCTTTCTTTGTTAGTCCTCGGAGGAAGAAAAGGAAAAGCCACGTCACCGTGTTATCGATATATCTTGGTATTGACTGCACTTTCTTTTTCACCCCAGACCAGACTAATGCGGAGCAGGGGGATGGAGGGGGGGGGGGGGGAGTGGCGGTGATGTTATATTTGAAAGGTTGGGGTGGAGGCCAGTATGCTCCAGGCAAAACGTCGGGCTTGTTCAGATGCCATGTCCGTTAAAAGTCCTGGCTGATCAAAGTGGCACAGTTGCAGTGCAGCCGAACTGATCAGTATTCAGGTCGTTCTCTATAGACAATAGCTGTGCCTGTCTCCCATGACCCGCCCGTCAAGGCCGTCCATTTTCACTTCGGTGCCGTGGATGTTAATCTAGTCTAGTCCAGGCAAAACGACCGGCTTGTTCAGACGCCATGTCTGTTAAAAGTCCTGGCTGATCAAAGTGGCACAGTTGCAGTGCGGCCGGACAGATCAGTGTTCAGGTCGTACTCCATAGGCGATAGCTGTCCTTAGCCCCCGTAACCCGCCCATTAGGGCCGTCCATTATCATACCGGTACCGTGGACATTAAACCTAGAACTAACCAAACCAAGCCAGTCTTGGCGGCGGTGGTGAACCATTTGGCTGTCAGTTGCGGTTTTTCTCGCGATGACTCCCTGCAGGTATCATCGCGACAAAAATCGCTACTGACAACCAAAGGGGCTAATCGATCTGCTCCATGGCGGTCTTTGATTGCTAAATTTCTCCAGTGAAACGGGTTCTCGCTGTTGTCTTGACTCAACAGATTCTCTTCTGCCCTTCATTTTAGCAATCCACGTGAGTGGGCACACATAGCTGAGGTTTTTTTTTTATGCACCTGGCTCGTGTTGGTGGAACTCTTCTTCGTAGAAAGAAGAGGAAGATCAGAAAGTCTGCATTTTTACGACATTCAGACTTCATAAGTTAACCCTTTTGCCCAGCTTTATTGTAAGACATACTGAGAATATTTGTGAATGAGATATACTTACTTACTTACGCCTGTCACCCCTACCCGGGTATAGGCCGTCGACGAGAGACCTCCAGCAACTCCTGTCCTGTGCTTCTTCTTCGATTCTACTCCAGGTGGTTCCCAGTCTCTTGATGTCTGCTTGGAGGTCTCGACGCCAGGAGTTTCTCGGCCTACCTCTTTTCCTCTTTCCCTGGGGGTTCCATGACAATGCCTGCCTAGTGATACTGGAAGCTGGCTTTCTCAGACTGTGACCGATCCATCCCCATCTTCTTCGCCCAATTTCATTCTCTGCTGTTATCTGCTCTGTTCTCTCCCAGAGTCTAACGTTGCTGATCTTCTCTGGCCAGTGGATTTTCAAAATTGAATGAGATATGACCAACTATTAATCCGTTCAGAGCCCGCTGACGGAAACTGTCTTTCTGCAGTCTTGGACAATTCAACCTCAACAAACCCTAGCAGTCCTAGGAACATGGATACAAAGCAGTGTCAGCAAGAGGTATAGATCCTCATGAGCCCCCGCGATTGCGGGGACTCATGAAGATCTGTACCGTTGCAGCTGGGTGTGTTCAATTTTTTTTTCGGGACTGAACGGGTCAACACTTTATAAACTGGAGCCAGTCTCTTAAATTTCAATAAATGAGTTTGCGTATGAATTCTTGGATTCAGTGTTACTTATCACACGGCTTCTATTTTGCTAATGCATTACTAGTGGGCGACGATATACTACTTTTTGTCAAACTTGAAAAAAAAAATATCTGCGAGTAAGGGTCACTGTTGGCCCGTATACCGAATACAGTCTACTTCGCTTATAACAAGGTCGGATAAAACAAAAGTCGGATATAACAACACTTGTTCAGAAGTCCCGACAACACTCTTTGTACGTAAAGCACTTTGCTTATAACAAATTTCGGATATTACAACAACAATAATAGGGTCCCCTCGGCGTTTTTGCTATAGTTGATCCAAAATTGACTGTACACTTGAGTCTAGCTCTTTTGACTTGTCAGTATTACCTCGTAGTGTACAGGTGGACCTAAAACTAGTCTTTGTCGCTTCTTCTTCGACGTTGGAGAAAACAATCTATATGTGCGTGCGGGTCTGTGATTTTGGACCTTACGGCCGCAGGCCGTAAGGTCCAAAATCACAGACCCGCACGCACTTGTAGCTGTTAGGTCCAGCTTCAGAGACCAGCGCACATGTTTGGAAACTCTTCCAAGCTACATGTAATTTGTTCCGTGATAGCAGCCAGCGATCTTGACGTGCATTGTACCCGCCGCGCAGATGATAATCTACAAGTGGCGGCAGTCGCACTCAACTATGCTAATTACCGCCAACAAAATCTGCGTTTGCCTCCCTTTTTGCGCGAGTTTATTTCCCTTTGCCACGGCTAGGCGTATTGTCGTGACGTAACGCGCGAATAATGATGACCGAAAACGGCCGCGCAACGCGATGATGCCGGTAAAACCCTGTCGCGTCTACCGTTTAGACAGCTCTCCCGGCGGACGTTTTGTTAGGAGTTTCCTGTTTGTCTTTTTCGTAGACAAATGTTTCAAGACATGCATGAGGCATAGATGCTCATGTGCCCCTGCATTCGCAGGGGCACATGAGAATCTATACCACTTGCTGGATGGCCATATTAAAATTTATCACAGTCAAGGGGTGGGAGGTGGAGATGGTGGGAGTTCGCAGAAATATTTTCGGGAGCCTGGAATTGTCGAGTAGAATGTTCAGAGGTTCCAGGGGCGCCAAGCATTGTGAAATAATTATGGGGCATAGTTGAAGAGACCAAACTGTTCAGTGTTGTCATAGACATCAGTAGGCGAGAGACAGTTAACCTCACGCTTTGACAGCCTCTCAACTGCAGGTGGGGCTTAACTATAAGCAGTCAGTTTAGCGTTGATGACATAGTAATGTCTATGTGGCAGGCTCGTTTTTGGCTAAAGCTGCTTGAAGTTTCCTTCCACGTTTTCTCTGTGCCGCCTCCTCCTCCACATTCTGCCCCCCCCCCCCCCCCACACACACACATCTCTCTCTCTCTCTCTCTCTCTCTCTCTCTCTCTCTCTCTCTCTCTCTCTCTCTCTCTCTCTCTCTCTCTCTCTCTGTCTCTGTCTCCATGAAGTCATAACTTATGAATATTTTTCAATTGTATTTATTTGTAGATACAACATCGGCAGATTTGAAAAATGAGACATAATCTCTGGGTATGTTAATAGCTTCAACGCTTTAAAATACAGATTCTCTCTCTCTCTCTCTCTCTCTCTCTCTCTCTCTCTCTCTCTCTCTCTCTCTCTCTCTCTCTCTCTCTCTCTCTCTCTCTCTCTCTCTCTCTCTCTCTCTCCGTGTTTATGTTGATATAAAAGTGAGCGCTACTTAAACTATGAATGTGTTTGTAGTGGATTTGTAATCGTAGCAACAGCAAGTTTAAAAAACTGATCTGTTAAACAGACCTTACATCGTTTAACCCTTTGCGTGTCGGTAGCGGTTTTAGTCGCGATGATTCCTACAGGAAGGTTAGGGTTAGTCCTACAGGAATCATCGCGACTAAAAGCGCTCATCATCATCATCATCAGTCCCTTGCCCGAACTGGGCGTTGGGGGGACTGAAAGGCAGCAGCAACAGACAGTGCTCTCCACTGAGTTCTATTTTGGGCGGTGGCAAGCAAGTCTGACATCTCGAGTTCGGTCCATTCTTTTATGTTTGCGACCCAACTCTTTCTCTGACGACCTCGCCGACGACTTCCTTCGAGAGTGCCTTGGAGGATAGTCTTGGACAAGGTGTTGTGTCGGGTCACGTGGCCAAACCAAGCAAGCTTGCGCCGTTTCACGGTTGCCAGAAGGGGTTCATGTGGGCCCACCAGGGAAGTGACGATGCTCCGTACATATTCGTTGGTCTTGTGCTCGCGGTACGAGATGCGGAGCAACTTCCTCAGGCACTTGTTCTCAAAGGCCTGGATTTTCTTTTCTGAGTCTGCAAGCAGTGTCCAAGTCTCACAGCCGTAGAGTAGAATAGACACTATGAGGGACTTGTAAAGCCTGTACTTGATGGTGAAGCTGATGGAGTTACTTCGCCATATCCTGTCCAGCCTGGCCATTGCGGATGTTGCTGTACCTATCCTGATACGGATCTCTGCTATGCAACTACCGTCTTTGGACAGGGTGGCTCCCAAGTACTTGAAGCTATTGACCTCTTCTAGCTTTTGGCCATTCATGTGAATGTTGCTGCTGCTGTCGCTTGTGGTGTTGATCATCACTTTGCTTTTATCCGAGCGCTACCGACACGCAAAGGGTTAAAAACTAACAAAACAAAAGTTCACAGCCCTGATTTCTCCCTACTCCCACCTCCCCCTCCCACCCTCTCCTTTTGGGTCAAACCTCAAATTGAGTAATTTTTTTAATCTGTTGGTGATGCGGTGATTATGTTTTTCCTCGGCCGATGACTTTCGACGTAAACGGGAAAACCCAATGACATGACGGGAGAAAAAAATGAAAGAAATGCATGAAAAGTGGTGTTCATCCTTTATGACTCACAAAATCACGGTAAGTAATTAAGCGAGAGGAACATTGTAGTTGTTGCTGCTAGCACCCAGTTAAACTCCCAGGACTAAATAACTTCCATTTTATAGAATGGAAGGCATATAGTTCTGAGAGTTTAAGAGTGAATGTGTTTCCGCGGGGAGTGTACGTGTCGCCAAATCGTGTATGGCCAGGCAAAGAAAGTACCGACCCCGTGCGCGAAAGGCCATCGAGCCGACGTCAGCCCGATAGCCTTTTGCGCACTAGGGACTCATCAGCTTCAAAACATACGAGTTTGGTAGATCACGATAGTTCAAGGGTAGTGCCTGATTAGCTTGGCGCCTTACAAGGCGCCAAGCTAATCAAGCATTACCCTTTAGCTGTTAAAGATTGTCCATCTCCAAAAGCTGCCACGAATGGTAAAAGGGTCGGTGGAATCGGCTGCAAGTCTTGGCTTTGCAGGGTCTGACTCATAGCGCGGAGCCCCGTTTATTGGCACAACATTACCTGTTGCATTAATTCTCTCTCTCTCTCTCAGCCTCTCTCTCTCTCTCTCTCTCTCTCTCTCTCTCTCTCTCTCTCTCTCTCTCTCTCTCTCTCTCTCTCTCTCTCTCTCTCTTTCTCTTAAGGACAAGAATGAAAACAGGTCTGCGCACCTATTCTTTTATCCTTGGAAAATAAAGTTTCATTCATTCTCTCTCTCTCTCTCTCTCTCTCTCTCTCTCTCTCTCTCTCTCTCTCTCTCTCTCTCTCTCTCTCTCTCTCTCTCTCTCTCTCTCTCTCTCTCTCTCTCTTGTTGACCCCCCCACCACCCCCCACACTTTGGTACCGGTCTCAGGCCACTTTACAAATTTCAAATACAAGCGATCAAAAATCTCTGTAATTTCAGTAGCTGACTGGCCCTTCGTTTGTCTTGTACTGTGTTTGTCTTAAATGGCGTAAATCCGTGTCTGTTTCGTGAGTGTGTGTGTTGGGTTTCAGGCGCGGCGCTTTGAGTCGATTTCCCCAAAAATCGAGAAAAAGCGCCTATATAATAACGGTATTATTATTATTATTATTATTATTGACAGGTCTACAGAAGTCATAAGTACTGACGACAAATTCAAGCTGCTAGATATCCTGCCACCTGAGCAGCAATTTAGTTACAACAAGCTGATACTCGTGTACAAAAACGCTCGGAAACGCCAACCTATCTCACTAAGTAATATATTTCATTTTGCTCACAGGCCTAGTCGAGCACCAGGAAACAATCTGGTAGTGCCCATGCCACGTCTAGATATTTATAAGACATCCTTGTCTTATTCAGGAGCTAAGATTTGGAACACGATTCCCGCAGAGCAGCCTCTTCAGTCAAAACGTTCAGGACACAACTGCTAAAATATAATTTATTAGAAGTAGATAAAATACTATTTCAGCTACATGTTACATGTGGTGTGTCATGTCTGGCGGGTGCGCATTGGTATACCAGTCTGCGCGTCGAACCCTTGCGTTAGAGTGTGTGTCGCGCTTTTGCTTTTGATTAGAATTATTATTTCATTTTCATTCATGTAGGCTACATATTAACTTTTTACCCCGATGTGTGTGTGTGTGTGTGTGTGTGTGTGTGTGTGTGTGTGTGTGTGTGTGTGTGTTTATTCCTGTACATATTAACTTTTACTCCGATGTGTGTGTGTGTGTGTGTGTGTGTGTGTGTGTGTGTGTGTGTGTGTGTGTGTGTGTGTGTGTGTGTGTGTGTGTGTGTGTGATGTATGCGTGAGCGGCAAAGACATGATTGAAAACAGGTCTATGGCCTAATCGTTTATCCTTGGAAAATAAAGTTTCATTTCATTTCATTTCAATAAAGTTTCATCTCTCTCTCTCTCTCTCTCTCTCTCTCTCTCTCTCTCTCTCTCTCTCTCTCTCTCTCTCTCTCTCTCTCTCTTCCGAAGCGTGGTTCTTTCTTCGTGAATTATTTCCGTGCACGTAAAAGGCGTGGCAGTCATTGTTGGTCTGAATTTATTTATTTCTTTTTTTTTTTTGTTTTTTTTTTTTTTTTTTTTTTGCCGCGTGCACCGCGTTAAACCAAAAAACAAACAGCGAAAAAATGAATTATTCAATGATTTACCCCCCCCCCCCTTCATGATGTTTGATATTTTGGGTCTTTTTTGGCCTCTGCAAGCAAGGTTTAGCGTCGGGGAACCCTTTCGTATTAGGTTGAAGGTCCCAACCACCACCCTCTCCCCCCCCCCTTTTGAGGTAACTGATCCGCCCCTGCACACAAAATGCACATTAAACAAACATGAACTCGTCCATGCCACAATACGATACCAACGTCACGCTGGGACCATTCATGACCTTTGACCTCCACTGGCGGTCATGCACGTGCAATCTGACGACAGCAGATGCCGCGCAGCTCAGCTAGAAACTGTAATTACTGGGACGCGACACTGGCTGCGTGAGGATGCTGTCAATCAGTCATGGTCATGGGTGATAGAGAGAGAGAGAGAGAGAGAGAGAGAGAGAGAGAGAGAGAGAGAGAGAGAGAGAGAGAGAGAGAGAGAGAGAGAGATTTCATTAGTTTAATGTGCTGCATATGAACATATTGTGTTTACTTACACTAAATTTTAATTATAATTATTAACCCCTTCGTCTCCAGCCGTCACAGAATGCGAGTCCGAAACCACTGAGCGCTGGCTCGCGTGAAAAGAATGCAGATTAAAATGGGACCAAAAATAAGTATAAAGAACATAGGACTAACAAGAGACATAAATCCCCATGAGACCCCGCGACAGCGGGGTCTCATGGGGATTTATGTCTCTTGCAGTTGGGTCGTCTTCTGAGAAGGGGTTACGGATGTTATTAATTATGTTTAAATGGGTTTCCAACATATTTAAAATGCTGCTCTCCTATGATAATTATTTTCTCCTCGCAGCTATAAGCAGGTCGTTTAACCTTTTGCGTGTCGGTAGAGGTTTTTGTCTCGATGATTCCACCCTAGAATCCTTGCGACAAAAACTTCTACTGACACGCAAACAGTTAAAACAAATTCAGCAACCTCTCGAACATTCAACCCGTAGGGGCCTGGCGATGGTGCTTTGACTAAATGCAAAATCCTCTGCACCCACCGCGTGCGTTACCGCATCTAGCTCAATTCAGTAGTCGAATTGAGCTAGATGCGGCAGCGCGCACGCGTTGGCACAGCGGATTTGCATTTAGTCAAAGCGCCATCGTCAGGCCCCAGTGATTCAGCTCGTTTGCTGCTGACGATATCGCTCATCAAAAATAAATAAACGCGTTATTTCCGAGGAATGGGAAAGGCTTTAACTCATTCAAATCGCCCCGCATCAATAGCTGCGAAAGTGTCGTATAGCCTTGCCAGCGGCAACGCTATAGGGTACTTCCACATTTATTGAAGCGGGCCCCTTGGATGAGTTCAATGTATCACCAAATGATATTGTGTATAATAATAATAATGATGATGATGATGATGATGATGATGATGATGATGATGATGATGATAATAATAATAATAATAATAATAAAGACATACTATTCGCTTTGCGAGTTATGCACGTCAGTGTGTGTGTGTGTGTGTGTGTGTGTGTGTGTGTGTGTGTGTGTGTGTGTGTGTGTGTGTGTGTGTTTTGTGTGAAGTTCTGTGACATTAGATCTTACAGCGCAGACGCGTAAGATCCACACAAACCCAGCACGTACACGCATGAACAGAGCTCTCTACGTGATTTTGATTGGTTGTGCCGCCGCCTAATAACAACATTTTGCGGACCCTCGAAATCTTTTCACAAGTTGGCAAAGAGAAAGATTTAGGGCCAACGCTCCCTCTTGAAACTCAAAGGCGCCACTTTCAGCCTGTCTTACGTTGTTAGTAACTCTTGCAATCATGGGATCTATCTATCTATCTATCTATCTATCTATCTATCTATCTATCTATCTATCTATCTATCTATCTATCTATCTATCTATCTATCTGTCTGTCTATCTGTCTGTCTGTCTGTCTGTCTGTCTGTCTGTCTGTCTGTCTGTCTGTCTGTCTGTCTATCTATCTATCTATCTATCTATCTATCTATCTATCTATCTATCTATCTATCTATCTATCTATCTATCTCCCGTAGTCTTGCCGACTTGGCAACCAGCTGCCTCCATTCCTTTCTGTTCTCTGCCATTCTTAGCGTATCACCCAGCCTCAGTCCTGCCCACTCTGAGATATTGCCCTTCCATCTTTTCCTCTGTCTTCCTCTCCTTCGTCCTCCTTGCACAGTGCCTTGCAGGATTGTTGTGGCAAGCCCTGCTGAACGCGTGACATGCCCATACCACTTCAGTTTGCGTTTTTTTTCTTTTCACAATGGCTAATAGGTCTTCATAGGGCCCGATGTCTTGCCTGATTCTGCTTCCTATTTCCTCGTTTGTGGTGTGATCTCTGTATGAAATGCCAAGCAGCCTTCAAAAACATCTCATTTCAGTGGCTTGTATCCTCCTTTCAAGGTCTTCTGTGAGGGTCCATGACTCGCAGGCATACAAGAACACTGAGATGA
The DNA here is from genome assembly GCA_036245525.1 of Semisulcospira habei. Lineage (NCBI taxonomy): Eukaryota > Metazoa > Mollusca > Gastropoda > Semisulcospiridae > Semisulcospira > Semisulcospira habei. The sequence goes on along the minus strand of BTPG01000001.1, from coordinate 71,737,175 downwards.
ATAAGGAGAGCATCAGTCTGATCTTGGAGCAGAGCGTGATGTTTTTGTCCTTCCATATGGTCTTCAATCTTGTCAGTGCTGTTGTTGTCTGCGCAATCCTGGACAGTATTTCTGGTTTTGATCCCTCATCTGTCACAATGGCTCCTACGTATTTGAATTTATTAACTGTTTCTAGTTTTTGGCTTCCAATCATGACATCAGTGCCAATGTCACTGGTGTTATTTGTCATCTGTTTGGTCTTCTCTGCACTGATTTCCATCCCAAACGCAATGGCTGTACTGTCCAGCTTTTTCACCAGCTGAGCTAGCTCCTTCTCTGTTCCTACAAGGCCATCAATGTCGTCCGCAAAGCGCAAGTTCGTGATTGTTCTGCCTCCAATACTGACAGTTCCTTCATGATCCTTCAGAGCGTCTGTCATGATTCTTTACAGGAAGATGCTGAAAAGAGTAGGTGAGAGCAAGCAGCCTTGTCTGACTCCGACTGTAGTCCTAAACCAGTTTCCTATTTTGCCGTTGAAGCAGACTGCGCTAGTGGCCTTGTTGTAAAGGTTTGCTATGACTTTGATCAGGTTGGCAATTATGTTGTATAGCTTCATGGTGGACGAAAGGGCTGCATGCCACACCCTGTCAAACGCTTTCTTAAAATCCACAAAGACATGATAGAGGTCTTCCAGTATTCGATGCATTCTTAAGCCTAAAATCCTTCAGTCTGACTTGTGTCGCTGAAGTGTGTACGGCCGGCCGATAAAATGGCCATTGCATCATATAGTGTGCGATGTAAAAAAAAAAAAAACAACAGTTTTACACACTACGAAATCCTTACATTTTGCCGTTGTCCTCTGAAGACTGTACTGCAGTGCAGGACACGGATCGACCATGATAGTTCAAGGGTGATGCCAGAATAGCTTGGCGCCTATCATGGTCGATCCTTATCTTCCTGTGGTGTGTCTGGGGTAGAATGAGCTAACTTAAGGAAACAAGAGACATAGATTCTCACGTGTCCCGCAAGGCGGGGGCTCATGAGAATCAAAGCACTTTGCAGATGTTGGGTGGTTAGTGTCTGTACTTCGTCCAACTTGAAGCCGGCTCACTCCATCTGCAACAGGCGTAAATTCTGCGTTGATAACTGAGTCTGTCGTAGCATTCCAAGAACTAACACACACAACAGCATCGGGCGGGCATAATTACAGTCGGAACAATCTCTCACGCGTCTGCCTGCAGACGACACTTTTAATGAATTCTAATTTGCAAGAGACAAAGGGAGCTCATGAGAATTTGTGCCTCTGTTAACGTCTTGACTGTTGTGTGCGGGCGATACCGGTCCGTGAGATGGCCTGCTGAGAGTTGCTTGCTCGTAAACCCACGTAACTAACTATGACTAACTCGACGAAAAGGACGGGCTGTTACTCTTCTTCTTCGCCGACAGGCATCGTTTGTATTTAGCAGCCAAGGGGTTGTTATCCCACTGAACCCCGTTGCCACATTTCCAAGCTTTTGGAGGCGTCACGTTACCTAACGACTGTGTAGCAGTTACAGGTGATGGGTCGACCGTGAATATTCATGGGTAGTGCCTAACGTCGCCAAGCTAATCTGGCACTACCCTTGAATTATTACGGTAGACCCATCGCCTGCTGTAGTGCGTCGGGGCTGAATGGGTTAAGCAAATTTTTGTCGCAAGCTCATTCTCAACACAGATTTTTCTGGGTCTTTAAATCTGTAGTCTCATTCATATTGAGTAGACCCTTGACATTCCAGTCTAGCTGCGTTCACTCAAGCATCTCAATTTAGTTGGAAATCGAGCATTTCCTGCCACAACCCACGAAGAAAGTTGAAATTCGATCACCATTCGAAAATATGTACTGATGCGTACTTTTAGGCCTTCAAGATAAGGCGGCCTATCTAGAGACGTTAGGTCCAAAATCACAGACCAGCAACCAGCTTAATGAGGGTAACAATTTCAAAGCCGTTTTAACCCCCTTCGTTGTCAGTAGACGAGGAATGCGTTTGTGACGTCATTGTAAATTCAACGTCAAAGATCCCCAAGCAACCCTCAACGGAACGTGGATCCATACAAGTGGTTTACTTTGAGTAAGAGGCATAGATCCACATGAGCCCCCGCATCTGCGGGGGCTCATGAGGATCTATACCTCTTACAGCGGGTTGATGTTCATTTATCTCCTAGCGATGATGGGGTTAATGATATATTGTAACATAATGCGGTACATACATCACGAGTCTGAGTTGTGTGTGTGACAAGAACAGGATATCTGTATGATTTTCTTATTACCAGAAATATATGTGCAAACCTGTTTCGTGCTCAACCCCAAATGCGGGGGATGGGTCGACCAAACGACAGCTCAAATGTAGTCCCTAATGGCTGTGCGCGGGCCACCGAGTGCCAGTTCATTATATTCACCCTGCCACGCACACACCCTATAACACAGAGACCCTCTCGGTTACATCTCAACAAAGCACCTTTGGGTCCGACTGAAATAGCTCAGGCGGTTAAGCGTCGGAGCAAGAGAGCGAAGGGAATCGCTGGGTCGTGGGTTCGAGTCCCCGTTCCGGCCCCGGTAGATGGACTAACAATCCAGGGGAAAAGGACGGTCTTGTTCCATAGCATGTCGGTTAAAAGGTCCTGGTAAATCAAAGTGGCACAGTTGCAGTGAACCTGAATTGATCAGTGTTCATGTCATAATCCATAGGCAATAGGTTTCCCTGTCCCCCGGCATAACCCGCCCGTCAGGGCCGTCCATTATCACTTCGGTGCCGTGGACGTTAAACCCCGAACTAACAAAACATCCACTACACCCGCCTCCAAACAGTCGGCGACCAGAGCCTGAAACTCATGCACGATAGTATTCTGACAGTACCCTATATGAGAACATTGACCCCCCCATCAGCCATAATTTCATGTTTCAAGCCGCTGCCAAACTTGATCCCTTTTCTGAACACGTCACACTCACACCTCCCATTCACCCCGCCCCCTTTGCCCACCCTCCCATTCCCTCCCACCACCCGACCATCCGCCCATCCGCCACGCCCCCTGTCTTTAGGCCTCAATATCAGCGACATCATCTGCCATCAGGCGAGATGTTTGAAGGCGCGCTCATTGGACGGCTTTTCAAGCACGTTTTTTGCGATGATGCATCTTTCATGGCATTGAAGTGTTAGGCGGTTGATTATATATATATATATATATAATTTTTCCTGACAAGCGAAAGAAATGCGACATCATTTCGAATCATTGGAAGCACGACAGTGTGGAAGCACGACAGTGTGGAAGCACGACAGTGTTTCCAATGATTCGAATGATGTCGCATTTCTTTTGCTCGTCGGTGTACTTGAAGAAAAAATGGCGTAACTAAATGAAATTTTAGAAGTGAAGACGATAAAATAAAGAAAAAGAAAAAGACGTGAGATGAAATATATATACAGGGGAGAAATTCTTAGAAGATGACGGAGTGGATAATGAAACTAATGTTTGTAACGCACGCAGACTTGCCCCCAGTCGCACGTACAGACTCTCGATCAACAGACGCATACACCGCCACTGACTCAGACGGGCGCATTCATGCGGTAAAACACAACTCACGGGCTTCCTTTCTAACGGAACTTTTATACAAAAGTAAACAATAAAACGCTCAAAAGATTATCAAACTATATACACTTCCTCACTACCAGCATCTCAACACCACATGCACACACACACAATATCAATGGCAGGCTAGGTAGTAGTCTCTCACACTCCAACCTGTTTGGTGTTCGCGCCTGGTTACGTTCAGTCCTTTCACGTCTAGGCGTGCAAGTCCTTCGTACGCTCCCGAGTCGTCCTGTCTCTCGTACCGTCCTCGTTACTCGTACCGTATCTTCGCTGTGACCCAAGTGTCTCGGCACCGGTCGCTCACTCCCCGAGTGAAGAGATGGAGAGATGACCTCGCATTAGGTCCCTGGTGACTGACTTCTCGGCGTCCGTCGCTCCAACTCTGACAAGCACTCTGAACAGTAATAAAGTCCTAAATCGTAACACTTGCTAAACACACACACATATTGGATAATATGAGATACATTACGTAACCTGGCTGATACAAATAATTCACACGTTCATTCACACACACGTGCTCCATAACCCGACTACTTTCGTAACACCCCCATATCTCTGTCACTACCTTGAAACAGACTATAACCTAACACTCTCGCTATACATTATCCCATACGCTGGAAAAGACTATACTTAACCACGTACTACCTTCATAACGACTTAGACCCTTCACATTCCTTTAGTTGTCACAACAAACCGATGCGAAAGCCCAGCATACTAAATACGCGTACTCACAACCCAGATATGCGAGGCTTGCACTGGTAGAATAGTACACATACCAAGGGGAATTTCATTCCCCTTGGCCGCACGTGTACTATTTTACCAGCGCTAGCCTCACCTATCTAGTTTGTAAGTATTCTATAACTCGCGGCAAAATCTGTATCGTGACATTGTTGTGTATTGTCTCGTGCATCTACTGTAGGATTTCAGGGTAAATACCGCATTTAATAGCGTCATCTCGTGGTATGTGTAGTATGTGTCTTTTTCCTGCCTAATTCCTAAGTTCCTGAAAAAGACATGGGTTAAATACTTGACGTAATGCATTCTTTTTTTCAGGAATGTATATCACCGTCTTGTTATTTACCTTCGTATTTTTTTATGTGGGCTGGCGATTTGGTGCCTGACAGGGGTCAGGGGATCAGTTTAACCGTTTGTATGTCCAGCGCTGAGTAATTCTCTTTGGGATGTGTAAATGCAAGTACACACTACAACTTGTGTCCAAGCATCACAGCAAATGAGCACGCTGTACAAAGACTCCCAAAAAAGGACATGCGTGAAAAAGCAGTTGAGGAACAATAAAATGTCTCCAATAAGGCGCCGTTACTCTGGCAGGCTATTGTTCTCTAAAGTTATGACCCCTTGACGTTTCTTTGTCGTCTGCCAGCGCGCGTCATCTGCAAAAGCTACACTCTGCAAGAGGTATAGATTTTCATGAGAATTGCGGGGCTCATGAAAATCTATACCTCTTGCGGGTCAAATTTAACTCTGTGTTATTCAGCCGAAGTAGATCGTCGAGTGTAAACAATTGTGCTATGGAGTATTAGTAGTTACGCTCGTGAAAATAGACCAACGCCCGAAATGTTTCACAGATTAGCATCAGCCTTTTGGACAATGTATTTTTGATAATCTTACTCTAGGATACTCAACATTAATAGACACGTGTTCATTCGTTCTTAAACTGCCTAGTTAGCCTTAAATTCACCCCGAGAAGGCTGAGTCATGACTCTTTTAGTCATAGTCAGGATAGTGAAAACTAATTAAGAGAACAAGGGAATGGTGAAATTGTAGAAGTACTGAATTTTCACTGCAATATTATTCAAGCAGACGCAAAAACTTTTTTTTTCAGCTGGATTTCTTGTTTTTTGGCGGTACTTGTAACGTTTACACAATCTTGCTTTCGGTGTTGTTTCGTGAAAGTTTATACAAAAGTAATGAAAAGATAACATAAACAAAAGGAAATTAAATATGCACGTTGCCCTTGAATTATCATGGTCGATCCATCTCCTCCTGTGGGGCTAAATGAGTTGAGAGGAACCGATGTCCGGAGCTTTAACTGTCTGTAGCGCTTTTTGTCGAGGTGATTCCTGCAGGAATCACCTCGACAAAAAGCGCTACGGACAACCAGAGAATTAATTCGAGTAGGACTCCCGCACTCACAGCGCTGCACACAATAAAAAAAAAAAAAAATAATAAAAAAATGGGTAGAAAACTAGCAATAATAGAACAGGGAATTCGTTTTCCCCAGTGTTTGTTCTCTATGTTGCGCAATGCCCCCAGGCTGTTAACCCCTATTCCCTTTCACAGTACGTACATGTTTGTTTCTGATATCTTTGTTCATTCAACGACCAAAAAGCCAAAACTGTCCAAGAAACATAGATACAAATTGGTCTCAGCAAGAGGCATAAATCCTCATGAGCCCCCGCTGTCGCGGGAGCTCATGAGGATCTATGCCTCTTTCAGCAAGATCGTATTCACTTTTTTTCTCGGTAGTGAAGAGGTTAATGCACCAAGGGCTCAGTTGCACGTAAAGGCACAGCCCGGGCAAATGCAAATGATGCCAATTAATACAGGCACTTTCGTATTTTCACCGGGGCTTGTTCTCCCCTCCCAAAGAATTAGACTTTGCAGCTTTTAATTGCTGGTTTTGACAGTGCGGCTGATGGAAAGCACTTTTCATAACTGTGCGGATTGTTTGTGATTTTGGACCTTACGACCAAGAGCCGTAAGGCCCATAATCAAAAACAAGTATAGAACATATTTCATTTCCGAATGGGCGACTGCCTGCTGTTACGTGCGTTTAGCCGGTCGGTATCATGGGCGAGCATCAAGTTCACTACAAGCAATGTTCCTTTCTTAACCCCTTCATTGCTGACAAAAAGTATCACGATCCAACTGCAAAATAAATAGATCCTCATGAGCTCCCGCTCACGAGGATCTATTCCTCTTGCTGAGACCGATTTGTATCAATGTTTCTCGGACTGTTTTGACTTTTTGGTCGTTGAATGAACCAAGATTTCTGAAAACAAAAATGTGCGGACAGTGGCAAAGGGGTTAATACGCTCTTCACCCTCCTCCATACCCCACCCCACCCACACCACCGTCACACTCACGATGGACACCCTAATCCCTTAACCCATATCATACTGAGGTTAAAAGCTTCAAATTTGTACACTGCTATATTATGCAAGCTACATTATAGTCCTTTACAGATAAGGATATAGACCAATGGCTTTAGTTCAAGGGTGATGCCAGAATAGCTTGGCGCCTAGAGGCGCCAAGCTATTCTGGCAGTGCCCTTGAACTATTTTAGTCACACTTGTTTCACACACTAGTGTACTCCGAATGATCAGAGTTAACTGCCGAGGCAAGGCGAGCGATACCATGCCGCAACAGACACAAATCCCCATGAGGCGGCATATGCGGCTCTCGAGAATTGTAGTCTCTTGTTAGTCCTATGCGCTTTATTCCTATTTTTGTCAAACCCACATCTGTGTTCTTCAGGCGAATGTCGATCAGTGTACAGTCGATTCAGACAAGAGATTCACGATTAACGGCAGGGAGGAGGTTAAGAATTGTATTTGCTGTGTATCTTGAAAAATTTAATATGCACAAACGAAGCGGAGCCTCAAGGGTTGACAACCTTAATCATCTAAAAAAAAATTAATGCAACTGAAAGAATCCACCCCTAGCAGTGTCTCTTGGTTTTTTTTTTTTTTTTTTTTTTTTTTTTTTTTTGAAATAAAGATAACCCTCTCAGATGCAACCCCAAAATCGACCTTGATAGTTCAAGGGAGGTGCCAGAATAGCTTGGCGCCTGATATATCAAGGTCTCTCCTGCACTGTGGTGCATTATTCACAGCGTAATTGCTAGATTTGAAAATTCAGTTCGACAGTAACACATTCGAGAATGTTCCATTTGAATATTAAGACCAAAAATGTGACTGCCGACAGTTTAAAAAAGCAAAAGGAAATCCCACCAAAATATAGAAGAAACACGCTTAGAAAGGTCATTTACAATACAACTGATTGAATTCTCACAAAGGGCAAACCGACAAGACTACACAATTGTCTTTTTTTTGCGAGAAACTTGTATAAATTGTGCCTCATGTTTGTCATTTATAATTAAAGCTTGATCCTTTCTTTTGTTGTAGTTAATTGACATCCCTTCATGATATTTATGCCGCATCACCGGATTATGCACGGCCTCGAGTGAGCTAATGTTTTAATTCGTTAATTCCCTTTGGCAAAAAATAACCCAGAATGTCCGCAAAGCGGATCTGCTTATTGTTGCTCAGCACACCACTGCTGACTCCATTTGCATATCTGCATGTAATTGTTTTAGTTTTCATCTATTTCTCCCAAAATGTAGGGGACATCCTTCTCGAACTGGCACACGAACATTTTTTTCTGCAGAAAGGGTCAGATGCATGAATGAGTTTAAATCCTGTGCAAGACACTAAGCAAAGTGCTCAGCTGTCGCTGAGCACCTTGCTTAGTGGCTCGCACAGGAGTTAAGCTCGCTTGTGCAGCTGCCCCCAGAAGCCTAGAGGGACACACCGTAATAGAGTGCCTCAGAGCGAGTGTAGGGTTTTGTATGGGAACTTGGGAATGTTGAATAGAATAATTGGGGTGAATATGTTTTAGTTTTGAAATCTTTCTATCTGCTGTTTTTTTTTTAAGCTGTTATTTTGTGAAGACGAGCCATGGCTGTTGACTAGAAACATACAAGCGTGTTAAAAAAAAAGCGTGTTAATTGAAATCGTTCAGTGCCAGCTGGCATATACTGTGTTTCTGCAATTTTCATTAATCCAAGACAACTAAAAAAAACCCACCTAAATTTCTCAGAAAGACGGACGCACAGTGGTGTCAGCAAAAGGCATAGATCCTCATGAGCCCCCGCAACTGCGGGGGCTCATGAAGATCTGTACGTCTTGCAGTTGGGTGGTGTTCAAATTTTCTCGACACTTAACGGGTTAAAATGTTTTAAAGACTATTACCAACACAATCATGTCATCATGACACTACTTTATTTTTAAGAAAGAAGCAGAACATAATTAGAAACTGCAAAGATTCGCTCTCGATAACCTCAGTTAATTCTTTTTTTTTTTTTTTTTTTTTGGGGGGGGGTGGGGGGTGGGGGTGAGGCAGGGGGTTAACTCCTTCGCTGCCAGTGGTCAGGAATTGCACGTTAAAACACTGACTGGCCTTCGCGTGATAAACACAGACGTAAATGGCACAAATGGGAACATAAAATGAGCCCTGGCGGCTGACTCCTGGGACTGATGAAGCTTTATGGCTCTTGCAGCTTGGAATCATTCGCATTGAGGGGGGGGGGGGGGGGGGAGGGGAGGGGGAGGGGGGGGTGACCTTCACGACAAAAACTGCTACCGACGCGCAAAGGGTTAAACGCTTATGGCCCTTATAACATGGAAAATCAGCGACCAGCACGCTTGTGTTCACCAGGTCCGGACATACACGACATTACCCCGCGATTATCTCACGTAAAGGCTTCGAAAGTGTAGCGGCAACGCTATACGACACTTCCGCAGCTATTGATGCGAGGCGCCTTGAATGGGTCAACACTGTGATGAAAAGAACACTGAAATACAATTTGTGTTAGGCACCAGCAGTTGCCAAAGTAGTAAATAATTTGTAAAGGGCTCCATAAAATAAATTTGGCCAACGGGAAAGACCCCCCCCCCCTTTCCCCACCACACACACACACACACACACACACACACACACACACACACACACACACACACACACACACACACACACACACACACACACACACACACACACACCATCACACACATTCAAAGTTAACGAGGACAAAGAAGTTTACTAAAGAAATCTCTTCCTTTTTTTTCAATCAAAAGTAGACCATACATCAGACATTTATTAATTAGCAAAACTACTTATCTTAGTTACTTCATTCAAAATAGCATCCACCGGCAAACACAATTTGATCTGTCATGGAAACCGTCAATTTTCGGCGAGCCACGTTTTGTGACCATTAACCCAGAAGTCTGGAAGTCTAAAGTCGAAAAGTACATTTTGAACTTAAACAACAACAACAACGACGACAAAAAAGTAAGGAGCCGACCGAGACTAAAGAAAAAGTCGAATAATGGAATGAAATCCAAAAGAATTCAGCAAATAAGAAAAAGAAGGGACTAAGTACCGCCGCGTGTGGTATTTTATTTCACTCTGGCGTGACAGTAAAGAATTAGAATGGGGAAAATGTTGCCTACAATTAGCCTTTTGCTCAGACAGGACCTTTAGTGAAAATCCTGCAACTTGCAAGAGGGATAGATCCTTATGAGCCCACCGCAGCTGCTGGGGGCTCGTGAGGATCTAAACTTCTTTGCTGAAACTACTTCCATCGTTGCTTCTAAGACAATTAGAATTTTGCTTAGACAGGACATTCAGGAAACTCCATCGTCTGCAAGAGGCGTGGATCCTCATGAGCCCCCGCAGGTGCGGGGGCTCATGAGGATCTACGCCTCTTGCTGGAAACAATTGGCATTGTTGTTTCTCAGATGGACAAGGAAACGAATCTGGTGTCGTGAACGATTTGCCTTTTGCTTGAACCGTAAACTGCACTTCCGAAGTCTAGGTCAGTTTGGACAGAATGCAACGAGTTTAATGTTTCGCGTTTGCAGGCCGCAGTAATGTGTGGTCTAGACGTCCATTTCGTAAAAAAGAAGTGTGTGTTCAACCACAGGCGAGCTGTAAGAGACATAGACACACATGTGCCTTCTCACACACAGGGGCTTATGTGGATCTGTGTCACTTGCTACCACTATTTATATATGGGTTTCTCACCCACAGCTGGCATCCACACTGCCTTGGTTTCAGAGATATCCTTTGTAGCCACTGGGTTTACAAAGTGACCACAAGGCTCTAGAGAACGTGTTTTCTTTGAAGATCATCTGTTATTTATCCTGCCTGTCGTTTTCGACTGTGCCTTTCAGTCCAGTTCAGTTTGGTCAAGACGGAATCATAGCGCCCAAGAAAGGCCCATAACCACTCTACTGCAAGTCCATCAGAAGTCTTCCAAGAATCCGAAACAGCTCAGTCCTGTGCGAAATAGAGGCAAAGGAATAGTTGGGTCGTGGTTTAGAGTCCCCGTCCAGGGGCCGGTAGCTGGACTCGCAATCCAGGGGAAAAACGATGGTCGTTCAACAGCAAAGTCCTGGTAAATCAAAGTAGCACAGCTGCAGTGCACCTGAATTGATCAGTGTTCATGTCGTATTCCATAGGCAAAAGCTGTCCCTGTGCCCCACAACCCGCCCGTAAAGGCTGTAAATTATCACTGCTGTGCCGTGGAGTTAAACCCCGAACTAACATCACCTTCCAAGAGTTCCTTTAACTCATTCAGCCCTGACGCACTACAGCAGGAGATGGGTCGACCGTGATAATTCAAGGGTAGTGCCAGATTAGCTTGGCGCCTGTCGGCGCCAAGCTAATCTGGCACTACCCTTGAATTGTCACGGTCGATTCATCTCCTGCAACAGGTGCATAGTCGTTAGATGACGATTCCAACTTTTGGGAAATACGTGCGCCGGGCTGAATGAGATAAATTATAAGTATTCAAAACCTGTTCAGTGTCAGCTCTGCAACATCTGTTGATTCAACACCAACATGTCCCAGCTGGCCCAGGACCTTGGATTCAAAGTAGTGTCAGGAAGAGGCAACTGCGGGGAGGGATCTATACCTCTTGCATTTGGGTGGTGTTTACATTTTCTCGGCACTGAACGGCTTAATATTCGATACCGTTCAACATTGCCGCTGAGGCCGCCTAAACTTGCTTCAAAGATGTTATGTGTTTTGTGTTTGGTTTGAAAAGAATGCATTCTGATATTACATACGCTCGTTGCGTCAGCTCGTTAATTAACCCTTTGGCTGTCGATAGCGGTTTTTGTCGCGATGATTCCTGCAGGAATCATCGCGACAAAACCCGCTACCGACAGCCAAAGAGTTAATACACTATTATTGACTACAAGCACACCCAATGTCCATGCGATTGTTTCACGTGAGCGTGCGTGTTGGGTTCAGTTCGCAGCGCTCTGAGCCGATTCACACAATTGGTTAAAGCGATTGATCGGCATTGTTATTATGACTCAACGCCAAAGATTTTCACTCATCCAAGTAGCACGGATAAAACAAATTGGGCCAGCAAGAGGCACAGATCCTCCTGAGCCCCCCGCAGTCGCAGGAGCTAATGCGAATCTGTGCCTCTTGCATTTTAGTTCTGCTCGTTGACTTCCGGCAGTCAGGGCGGGGGGTGGAACTGCCCGAGCGAAGGAAACTAGCCCCAACATCAACGTTCCCCATTTTGTCCGGACTGTCAGCGAGTGCGATATAACGTTACGCAGTCCGGTTCAAAGGGAGCAAACTGTTTATCGATTCTTGTCTGCCCCTGGTCAGGCTAGTTGGTCTTTGGTCACGGAGAGCCCCTGGAATTTGCGCACTGACGTCTGAACGAAGCACAGAGTCGCATTAACCCTTGCACCAGGGACTCATGAGAATATATGTACGTCTTAATTTCTAGTCAAGTGCAGCTTGGGGTCAGTTGCATTCATGAGTGAGTTGTAGTCCTGCGACACTCCGCGAAGCTGAAGGTGCTCCCCTGCCTGGCAAAGGACTAAGCTCATTCATGCAACTTACCCCTATAAAATGGACCTCGTTGCTTAGTGGATGGCGCAGGACCAAGCTAACTCGTGCAGTGGAACCAGCCTCAAGTTACAGGAAACTTTTCAAAGCCAGTATACTGCCAAGCATCTGTACTTCTGCATTGTAGCAAGATTTTGTTGCGTATGGCTAAACGTAGATCAAAACAAAGCCGCTCGGACTATGGCAGGCAGATACTGGCTATTGTAAAATACGTGCAACTCGACGCAGTTTTTTCTTAAATTTCTGCGTGTTATTTCGGAAAAGCCTACACTTGGTCCAAAGCAAATCTGAGAAATCTGCATAGAGCTGATTCCGAAACGGTGCGCGGAGATGCTGGGACGGCTTCCATTGAGTGTGCTGTGTTCTCTGATTCTGGACCTTACGATTTCTGCCGTAAGGCCCAAGACTCTAGCTCGACACAACGTCACACTGGTTGTCTCGCTAAAGCTGCGCAGCAAATCGAAGGAGACAACCACTGTGCGCACACATCTTTCGTGTTCTTCACGGCCTAAAATCCCCACTGCGAGAGATTGGTCTCATTAATTTTTTCATATCCTTGTCCACACTGGTTGTATCCCTCGATTCGCTACCACTCTTCAGCGGTAGCGAATCGAGGAAGACGACCAGTGTCATCTTTCTCCTCACACGAAGTAAGCTTCGGGGTTTTAAACGTAAGACTTTATTGGGAAGTGTCCAGCTTCCTAGCAAATCGTTGCTCTAAAACATTGTTCCTCCGTAAGGTGAAAATTCGAATGTTCTTTTCCGCGTTAGAGAATATTTCAGACTGAATCATTGTGCGGGACATTTTCATACAGATACAATAATGTTAACCCCTGATCCACGTCATATGACTAATTAACCGGCCACAAGAGACAAAAGACTGAACATCATGAGCCCCGATTCTGTGGAGCTCACGAGGCTCTGGGCCTATTGCAGTTGGGTGTGTCGTGCGCATTTTTGCGGTAGTGAAGTGGTTAATGTAAGCTTTAGTGAAAACGCTCTACTAACACACGCGTACTCTCAAACAAAGCACAAACTCAAGCATAATGCCTACGATTGCGCGTATTATCTGTTCACAACCAAAACAGCCACATATCAAAGTCAGTGCCTCTGTAAAACTTATGCAAATCTAAACATTACATTAATAACAGTACATTTTAACCTTAACCCGTTTAGCGCCAAAGGTGCTCTCCCCAAATTTTGGACTTGTTACTGAACGACTATGTACCAGTTGCAGGAGGTGGATTGACCATGATAATTCAAGGGTAGTGCCAGAATAGCTTGGCGCCTTTAGGCGCCACGCTAATCTGGTACTCCCCTTGAATTATAATGGTCAGTCAGTCTCCTGCTGTAGGGTGTTGGGGCAAAATGGGTTAAGTCGTGCTATGTATTCTAGCTGAGTGGCCAACAAGGCCGCTAATGCTCCCATTTTGTACATAGTGCGAACGGAATGAAGCCATGCCAAAGGCGGAAACCCTAAGTTCTCGGAGAAAACCCCATGGAAGGCCCTTCCCCTTGATGTGCCATTTAGACAAACCGAAACTAGGTAGCTGCTGGAGTGAAGGTGGAACTGATGTAACTGATACTGAAACACTAACCCTTTGGTGTCGGTAGCGGTTTTTGTCGCGATGATTCCTGCAGGAATCATCGCGACAAAAAGCGCTACCGACACTGACCAAAGGGTTAATTTTGGAGGCGTCTCTAAAGGCTATGCACTAGTTGCAGGAGCTGGATCGACCAAGATAATGTCGGCGACAAGCTAATCTCAGTGGCACTACCCTTGAACTATCATGGTCGACCCACCTTCTGTTGTAGGGCGTCAGGGCTGAATGGGTTAAGGTCCTGACAGCGACAAGACTTTCTCAGGACGTGCCTGCACTTGTTGTGAAAACAACTAAACAGAATGTTGAACGGGCGTGAGCGGGCCATCGGCGGCCGAAGCCGGCCCGATTCAGTGCCGCCGTTGCGTACCGTTTGTCCAGTGACGGAAGTCCTTCCATTCAGTGTTTCCGTTCATGTAACTGAAAATGTGTCCGCCGTCAAATACGGCCGGAGAATTTTCTGTCACAACGCCGGGAAAGCCTCCTCCACCCCCCCCCCCCTCCCCCCTCCTCCCTCCGACGGGCGGGAGGTAACTGATCAGCCACTGCCGCTTGCTGAGAGTACTTTACCTTTGTCCACGCCGGGTTTGTAAGTTATCAAATAATTTTGCGATTTCCGTTTCACGCGGCGGCTGTATCTTTCATGTTGTATATGACTGAAAAAAAAAAAATCAACCGTTGAGCGGCCGTAAAAAGCTTTCGGAACAGGTTACTAAAAAAATGCCGGTTTTGTTGCGGCGACTTCAACCCAACGCGCAAAAGGCCTGGGAGCCCGACTGCCGTTCAGTAGTTTCAGTGTTGTTGTGCGTTTGTTAGCCCCGCTTGGCTTAGCCGCTTTGGTCGGCCTTCTTCGAGACTGGGTAATCTACGAGGCTAAGGGGTTAAAACGTGTGTACGTTGATTATATTGACACAGATTGTGAAAACACATTTCTCTATCCCAGCCTGTGTAGCATTAGAATGCACTGCTAAGCTCATCCGACGGACTATCATAGTGTGAAACTGCTCGGCTACATACAAACAACATGACAGGCTTTGTCGGTGTTGGCCGGGACCCTGTACCCTTGAAATTAGAAGAAATGGCCGTTTAGTCGGTCCCAAAGGACTCGTCTGGGAGATGTTTTATACCTCAGCACCCCCTGTGCGCACCCGCTGTCTAAACACACCATCTGCCGCTGCTTTCAGACTGGGAAAACCTGGCTCGATACGGTACGGCTTAGCTCCCTTGGGTCCGATACAGTAGCGGCTAGTTCCCTTGGACTATTCAGTGAATGTGGGGATGTCGATTTGCGATAAAATTTTCGGATAAAACCCAGACGGCATTCTCTGCCTCAGTAAAAAAAAAAAAAAGAGTAAGTTTGATTGACTGTTTGCAAGAGGCATATATCCTCATGAGCCCCTGCACCTGCAGGGGCTCATGAGGATCTATGCCTCTTGCAGATGGAATGGGCTGGTGCGCAAAAAACAATTTCGCTGCTGTTGTGAGTGCGAGAGAAGGGGTGGAAAAATCAACATACAGACGGCCGGTTAGATTTCGGACTGTTTCGTATCTTCAGCTTTGAAAAATAAAGTTTTGTCCGTCAATTATTTTTTCAGTGAATCAGTCTCTGCAAAGGGCTTACCGACAATTTGGCGTGACTCGTTCTGAGCTCTCCCTCTCCCACTTCACCCCACCCACCCACCAACCGGACCAACAAAGTAATCAACCACCATCCAACCGAACAAGCAAACAAGTTAAACAACAAAGCATCAAACAAACAAAATGTTAAGGTTATTCATTGATTCATTCCTTCGTTCATCCATCCATTCATCCAGCCATCCGTTCAGCCGGCCAGCCGTTCGTCCGTCCATCCAGCCATCCGTCCATCCATGCATCCATTCATGCATGCATGAATGCATCCATCCATCCATCCATCCATCTATGCGTCCACGCGTCCGTGCGTTTCTTCATTAATTCATTCATTTATTCATTTATTCATTTGTTCGTTCGTTCGTCCGTTCGTCCGTTCGTTCGTTAGTTCACTCACTCATTCATTCATACATACATTCGTTGACGCATCCGCGCATCCATCCCGATCCATTCAAGAGTTCTCAGGGATTTTTACTTCAGCGTGCTATCTTTTTTCCTGAATTCCCCCTATGATCTATCACGGGTAAAACCCATCGCGGATGTCAATCTCTCTCCACTTGCCAAAGACATCTGTGACCTTGAGAATAAACGGCGTGACACGTGACTCACAAAGAAGCGGTTACGCCGAGTCAAGCAATTAGGGGATATTTCAGCTCACTTTAAAAAGTCCAGCAGTTGGGAGCTATTCAGTCAAATTTCACGAATAAAATGCTACACCAGTTGAACGATCGACCATGATAGTCAAAGGCTATTCTGGCACCACCCTTGACCTATCATGGTCGCTGGAGGACCCGATCTATTCTTTAAATTATAATGTTGGTTAGAGGCACCAAGCCATGCTTGCACCAACCTTGAACTATCATGGTCGATGGAGGAGCTTAAGTATTCTTGCATCATCTTTGACGTGTCATGTTCAGTTCATTGGAGACGCCATGCTGTGCTGGTACCACTCTTGAACTATCATGGTTGGTGGATCCTGAACTGGTGTGCATGTAGTCTTTGAAACGTTCAACTGTTCTTGCAAATTTCCAGTAATGTCGAGTTTAAAGCTCACGGGTTTAAGTGCACTTCCGGTAGGAGTGTCAATTGCCCATGTAATCTGTGTCGATAGTGGTTAAAGAGGGGAGGGGAGTGGGGGAGCGGGGGATGGGGAGGACCTTAAATGGTTGGTTGAATCATATCACCACCACCCCTACCCGAGTCCATCTGTCCAACTGACCTCCCTTCCTAGCTCGCATCTGCCAGTGATGGGAAATCACATGTTGAATGCCATCAGGTGACCATCCACGTCTACACTGGTTGTCTCTCGCGATTCACTGCGCTAAACAGTTCAACGATTCAATTCAAGGGAGATAGTTAGTTAGTTATTTGGGTTTAACGCCGAGCAGGCAACTAAGGCCATCTCACGGCGGTCAAGGGAGACAGCCAGTGTGCAACCACATGTGTCTACGGAGCTAGCGTCTGTGGAAGATACACATTTTCAGTTCAGTTGTGACCAAAGGAATTGTCTTTTACTTGAAAACTCAGTCCTTTTTTTTTTTTTTTTTTTTTTTGAGTGCTGGTCTGACTTACATGTGACGCCGTGAACCTGAACCGGTTTAGATATGCAACTGCGGGGGGCTCGTGATGATCTATGTCTCTTGCAGTTGGGTGGCGTTCACTTTTTTCCTCGACATATGCGGCGGGAAGGGGAGGGTACGTTGGGTTCATTAAACGTTCACTTTTTTTCTCGACATTTGCGGCGGGAAGGGGAGGGTACGTTGGGTTCATTAAACGTTCACTTTTTTTCTCGACATATGCGGCGGGAAGGGGAGGGTACGTTGGGTTCATTAAACGTTCACTTTTTTTCTCGACATATGCGGCGGGAAGGGGAGGGTACGTTGGGTTCATTAAACGTTCACTTTTTTTCTCGACATATGCGGCGGGAAGGGGAGGGTACGTTGGGTTCATTAAACGTTCACTTTTGCCCTGGCAGCATTCTTATCATTGTATTGCGTTCGGCGCCTCACGGGTTTCGAGTACGGGCGTGGTCAAAAATTTCTTTGGTTCCTTTCCGATAACCTGCCGGTCTTTAAATTCTCCTTGATATGTAAAAATTGGCAAAGGATGCAACCCCCCCCCCCCTACCCCTCCCCTCACCCACCTCCCACCCTCTAAAAAAACAAACACATTAAAAACATCGTTTCATGTTGTGTGTGCACCCACGTTAGGAAACCAGTCAGTAAAAGTCTCTCGGACAGACGTCAGCCGCAGTGGGTCCGCACACGGTCGTGCGCGGGCCCACTGCGGCCGACGTCGACCCGAGAGACTTTCGCTTGCTGGGCTCCGTATCGCTCTTCCCATTTTGATTCCGTTTTAAAAGCGGTATCATGTACGCAGATACTGTCAGCGTAATTGATTTACTGAGCGGCATGTACATGATAAAGTCCAGACACGCTTGATGGGCCCTAGCAATTCCCCCCCCCCCCACCTCCCCCCTAGGTGTGTTTTAATTACGAGTGTGTCAAGGTTACTTTTCCCGTGATGTATGCGAAGTCTGATAAAATTAAACGATTCTCAGATCTACTTCTTGTCTTTTTTTTTTCTTTCTTGCCAACTAAATACATAGTTCCTGCATCCTTATCTTTTAAATGTGAGAAGAAAGAGGTTCCCCCCCCCCCCCCCCCCTGCCAAGACCCGGGCTGCTGTCTCCAGGATGCAAGAGGATACACTGATTGCAAAGCATTGAAATAATTGACTCTAGCCTGTGTGTGACATATGTATGTTTGAGAGGAACCCAACGAAGAGAGAAACGCGCTTAGAAAAGACAGTCACAACACAATTGTGTTGTAACTGTCTTGTTTAACTCATTCAGCCCGACGGCCGTGTTTTCCAAATTTCGGAGGTGTCACCTAATGACTATGCACCAGTTGCAGGAGATGAATCGACCATGATAATTCAAGGGCAGTGCCAAATTAGCTTGGCGCCGACAGGCGCCAAGCTAATCTGGCACTACCCTTGAATTTTTATGGTCGACCCATCTCCTGCTGTAGTGCGTCAGGGCTGAATGGGTTAAGCGCGTTTTAACACAATAGTGTTGTAACTGTCTTGTTTAATAAGCGCGGTTTATTTTGTGTTTTTTTTTTTGGTGCTAGGGTCTTCCGTGCATTTTACGCGCTTGACAGTCACCTTTTTGGTCTGAATCTGCAGGGTAAACTTAGCAGAAGATTTATCTAATTGCACGTCGGTGTTTCGGCGAAAACAGTGTATTAAAAACGCTGATAAGCAAACATATTTTCGCATGTATATCCGGACTGACTTTTAATCCACTATTTTCGTCGAAACACCTCCTACTTTGAAATGTTTCTGATTTCTGATCGAATCAGAAATTGAAAAGCTCTGCCTGAATCTCACCTCTGGGCGTAGGCCGGATGCTGTGCCTGGTCTATATGGGAGAAGGGAAGCAACCGTCTACATTAGAAATCTTGAGGAAAATCGTATTGGGTGATATTCCGGTAGTCTCGCCTATTCCATTTTGTCTATGCCTGAGAGAGATGATGATGAATCTTTTATTGAGGATAAAGCTGTTAGGCAACTCAATGCTTGTCTTACAAGCTGTCCTGTAAACAAAACTGAACACAACACAACAGGAAAACAAACACAGCATACAAAGAGTAAAATCAAGGAAAAAAATTAATAACGAGAGAGAGAGAGAGAGAGAGAGAGAGAGAGAGAGAGAGAGAGAGAGAGAGAGAGAGAGAGAGAGAGAGAGAGAGAGAGAGAGAGAGAGAGAGAGAGAGAGAGAGATTTACGGCAGCCAATTTACAGACAAGCTGTTCGCATGTATTTATGTGTTTTCAATGGCTTCCCCGCTCATTAAGTGAATAGAATGAGATAAAGAGATGTACTTGTTTTATCAGACTGAACCGCTGTCAGTAACACACGACAGAGCGAAACCCCAGTGACCTTCCTGCGTCGAAGAAACACAGGTGATAATCTGGGACTTTTATGTGCAGGTCCATGCTGCGATTTTGGTTCGAAATCACAAACTATCTCACACTTTAGTTGACTATAGTTAGTTTAAGATTAACCCTTTGGCTGCCGGTAGTGGTTTTAGTCGCGATGATTCCTTTAGGAATCATCGCGACTAAAACCGCTACCAACAGCTACACGGATAAAGTCATTTAATTGGCCATAGATTGAAAGAGACATTAAAATTTTGTTCTCTAATGAAGGCAAAAGGCCATTCACATCCATCCTATTTCTCTAAAATAAAAATAAAAATCCATTGAATTTGCATGCAACAAAGAAATGTGCATTTTCATGAAGCTGTCACAAGCGCTAATAAAATGACGAGCAAAATAAATGCGATGTCATTGGAATCATCGGAAACACATGAGTGTTTTCGATGATTCCAATGACGTCGTATTTCTTTTGCTCGTCAGTATAGTAGATCCATCGCGTCTAAATTGATTATCAAGCAAAAAGCATAAATACTCATTAGTGAAAATGCCGTGGGACATGAGGATCTATGCCACTTGTGGACTGATGGGAGATGTGTAGAAATGTATACCAGCCCCTCGTGTTAAATGATGTGTTGACCTCATGCTGACCCCTAGCGCTGTCAGTCTTATCAAAGGATCGGAACGTTTCAATTTAGACACCTGAGGCTCGAAAACCCATTACACCCAATCATCTAAGCACACGTATCAGTAGTCGCATGCTGAACGCCGCAGAACCCCCCACCCCCCACCCCCACCCCCACCCCTCCGACACCCAGTCCCCCACCCAAGTCATCTAAAGGATCAGTCAGCATCAGTGGTCGGCAGCTAAATCCCAATGGCCTCCTCAAACTGATGATTTCAACATTTACAAAAGATTTACAGTTAACAGTTGTCTGTTACTTAAACCCATCGCTGCCAGAAAATTGGAACAACATCACCGAAACTGCAAGAGGCATAGATCCTTACGAACCCCCGCAGTTGCGGGGGCTCATGAAGCTCTATACCTCATGCTGAAACCATTTTGTATCCATGTTCCTTTGACGGCGTGGGGTCTTTGACGCTGAATTTACAATGATGTCAAAACACACGATCTGCGTCCACTGTCAGTGGCGGGATTCACCTGCACAGTGCCAGCTGCCGCAGGCTGTGTTGCTCAGTGTGATCTTCGTTAATTCAAGACCAAAAACAACAACAACAACAACAACCAACCAACCCAGGAACGTGGATTCAAAGTGGTGTCAGCAAGTGGCATAGATCCTCATGAGCCCCCGCAACTGCAGGGACCTCATGTGAATCTGTACTGCTTGCAGTTGGGTGATGTTCAAATTTTGTTGGGCACTAAACGGGTTAGCTCATTCTACCCCAGACACACCACAGCAAGATAAGGATCGACCATGATAGTTCAAGGGTGATGCCAGAATAGCTTGGCGCCTATGGGCGCCAAGCTATTCTGGCATCACCCTTGAACTATCATGGTCGATCTGTGTCCTGCACTGCAATCCAGTCTTCAGAGGACAACGGCAACATTTGGGGATTTCGGTGATGGGGTAGAATGAGTTAAGCACTCACTACAAATAGCAAAGAGATGAATCGACAATTGTAGAAACAAAGGTACTACCAGATCAGCTTGTCGTCTTACCAGGCGCCAGACTAGTCCAACACTACCGTCGTCCCATCATGGTCGACCCACAGATGCGTCAATGCTGTTCTTAGTCGTCGATACTTTGGCCAGAGTCTGCGTTAGACTGGCGTTAGGACTGCGTGAAAAAGATTGGCCAAAAGTGCCGAGCACTTCAAACCTTCAAGACACGAACTCACACCTAGCCAGACAGCCTCGCCTGATAGACAGTGATTGAAAGCGATTTAAGAGTTGCACGTCAAGGAGACGATAAGAGAAAGAGTGACGAGTTTGTACATGGCTTAAAAAAAGAGTTCACACTTAGTACAGTAAACCATGCTTCAGTCAAAGAAGCACCTCTATTCGTCGCGATCAAGCGGGCCAACGGCGGCCCACGTCGGCCCGATGGCCTTTTGCGCATTGGGTTGTGGTCCTGAAACATACCCAGTCAAGATCAAGATCATTGCATGTACAAATCTGTTATGTGCAAAACAGTGGTTACAAATCATGTTTGGTCTTAAACAATGAGTGTCCATCACGGACTGAAAGCTATGTCTAATGAGCATTTATATTGTATAACTACTTTTTTTTGTAATAACAGTATGTATATTTTAATTTATCTTAGGAAGAAACATTCGTATCGCCTGCTTATACACCTTCGAATCAGTCACAAATCATTTTGTTCGGACTCAAACTATGTATTCGCGAAGATCTGAAAGCTGTCTGATGAACAGTTTAAAAAAAAAAAAAATCTGTATCACTGTTTGCTGTCTGATTAATACTTTATTATGTATAACTGTTTGTTTTTACTAACAGCATGTGGGAATTTCAATTTATCTTTGAAACATGCCTATCACCTGCTTCAACACTTGACAAGTTACACGTTACTTTTGCGACAATGTATGTGTTGCATAGTAGGGAGGGAGGGATAGAAATTGATTGAAAATACCATGTGCTGATCTGTAATTTTGGACCTTATGGCCTACAGGCCGTAACTAAGCTCCAAAATCACATACCAGCACACACATGCACGTGTGCCTGATTAAAAAAAAAACCCAACTCTACGGCCTTAGAAGGATGTGTGCCAAGTGGCATATCAGAACATCATCTAGTGCCCAGTACATCTTCCTACGACACCTGACTGTGCAGGCAACCCTACAAAGCAAGGCCCACCTCACTTTTTATGACCTCTGTTACAAATTAGCCCTGGCCGCTGAGCTGATTAAACGCACCAGCATCATTTGGCAAGTGTACGACTCTCATCTATTTCAGTCTGGTCCAAGCGCAACGAGGCTGTCGCACACTTGGTGCCGGAATACCAAATTTATTTAAAAAAAATTGTATTATGACTTTTTTTCAGAAGGTGAAACATAAGACATGACGCAACGTGACGTAACATAAATTAACATATGACGTGACGTAAAAAAAGACAAAAAAAAAAAAAAAAAAAACAGCAGAGAAAGAAACACGCAGTTTATAACATTTTCAGGTTAACCCACGTAACCCCAAGGCCGAATTTCCCAAATGTTGGAGCGAACGACTATGTACCGGTTGTAGAAGATCAATTAAAAATGATAATTCAAGGGTAGTGCCAGATTAGCTTGGCGCCTGATGGCGCCAAGCTAATTTGGCACTACTCTTGAATATCATTGTCGATCCATCTCCTGCTGTAGTACGTTGGGGCTAAATGCGTTAAAATCTTTTTTATTTTCAAAAATTTAAAATCTTTTTTTTTTTAATGGACAAATGGACAGAAATAGAATGGACTAATTATCCCCCCCTCCCCCCCACCCCAGCCAAATGGCGAGTTTCCACACACACGCACACGCTACTACCCCCCCCCCCCACCCCCCCCCCCCGAACCACCCTCTCCCCCCGGTGCCCCCCCCCCATCCCCCTCGAGGTAACTGATCCGCCTCTGTCTTTCTTAGGTTGGGTGTTTGGGTGTGTCGAGTGGGGTGGGGCGAGGGGTGGGGGGGGGGGGTGCGGGGTTAAGATACAGGATATAGTCATAATAGACGTTATTCCGAAATCAGACGTAGTTGAAATTTGCATGTGTTTCGAGGATAAAAAAAAGTGAATTTATCCCGTTCAGTGCCAGTTTATGCAGAGTGCGTTTCTCAACAACAAAATGTCTTAGCTTTCAGAGGAACACGGATTCAAAGTGGTGTCAGCCTCTAGATTCTCCTGAGCCCTCCATTAGGATCTATACCTCTTGTTGTTGGTTGGTGTCCAGAATTTCTCGGCAGTGAACAACGTTAAATGCCCGGACAAACATGCGATATTGCATGTGTGTCCAGACTTATAAATAATACAGGCACTGTTTTCGTCGAAACACCTGCAGCTTTGACGAACTTCTGATGTCCGAACAACGTGTATGCTACTGTGACGCTGCAAAAAGGGGCCACACTCGCAGCTAGCTGTAACTTGTGTTGTTCGTCCAGTACTGCTTGTGTAGGTAAACGAAGACACATGCACAACGTATCGGACGTTTTAGGTTGATGCCGTCTAAATAATACTGAATGGGATGCCATTGGAGACATACCGCGATATACCGCACCACCACCGCGTGCAAGATGCCGCCATAGATCCTCATGAGTCCCTGCAAATGCAGGTGCTCATGATAATCTGTGCCTCTTATCTCTTAGTTGATTAGTTCGTTAACTCATTTAAGGTGCCAAGCACCAATAGCTTTATCTGCGGCATACGACACTTTCGCAGCTATTGATGCGGGGCTTATTGGATAGTCAACGTTCTTTTTTGTTGTTGTTGTTGCGTTAGATGATCTATAGCGGCTATTCAAAACGTCCATGTGTCCACCAGGGAAGAGTGTGTGCCGCATGCGTCCAAACTGAAATCTTAACCACTGATTAGTGTAGCGGGTGGTGTGTGTCCGGCGGACTGGGCTGTGTGGGGCAGGACAGCTGTCAATTCCAAAGCCCATCAGCTAGAACCGTAAGGACCAAAATCACAGACCAACGCCCTACATTTTAACCCTATCCCTGCCAGTGGACAAAGATTGTGTTTCTCTGAAATCTCGGTCAGTTCACGCTAGCGACTCCCAGCCTTTCAAAGAACACGGAGACAAAGTGATGTCAGCAAGAGGCATCGATCCTCATGAGCCCCAAGCAGCTGCCGAGTGGGTGGAGAGGGGTAGGGGGAAGGCTCATGTGCATCTATGTCTCTTGCCGTTGGATCATGTTCAGTTTTTTCTCGACAGTGAAGAAGAGATCTAAATGCGGCACGTTCAAGAGAATCTAGAGCCAGCTGGAATGGAGAACAACACTGCAGTACACTGTATCATACATGCCAGCCTCAGTAGGTCGCGGTGTATCGGGGAGCCATAAATTAAAAGTCAGACCACGTTATTCGCTACTGCCGTATTGTAATACTGGATTCACATGAACTTGTGTGCGTGTGGGAGAGTTGGGGGGGGGGGGGCGTGGGGGGGGGGGGGGGGGCGGGGGGGGGGGGGGGGGGGGGGAGGGGGCGGGGGGAGGGGGTGGGGGTGGGGGTGGGTGAAGGATATTGGTAAACAAAGGGTCTTCGGGACGACGGCGCGGAGACCTTTTAGCTCACCGATCATCCCCGTGGAACTAGACACCAGTGCGCGTAAAATGGCTGTGTGGCCACACAGGGCAATTGCTTCCGGTGCATGTAGTAACTTTTCCGCAAGAAATAGTTTTAAAAATTTCCTCAAAATTTCTTGCAGACGACAGTTTTGTGCATTAGTGCATTCGAGTGTTGTGAAAAATGCTAACTCTTATTTTTTTTTAAGAATTGCTGAAAATGTTTCTCCTGTGATGTGCTTCGCGTGGATTTTTTGTTTTGGCAGAAAGGTTCTTCGTTCATAGTTTTATGCTGCAAGAGGCTAACAGATAACAGTGTGCGAAAAGGGGGCGTAACCTAATTGCCCTGTGTGGCCTGTAAAGAGATTGTGCCAAAAAATCGACATTTTTTGCTTTTTATGCCGATATCAGGTGTTTTTAGGCCATGTTGGCACTTTTGATGCCATACAGATAGCTTTATTTAGCTGTATAAGGATTATAGTGGCAAAAATGGTGCATATTTGTGCGAAATGGAAAGAAAAGGCTAAAAAACATACAGGAACAATCCCAGGTCACATTTTCTGTCATAGTGTTATTCTAAAACACTTCTGACAAGGCAACAGTCATTACGGTATGATCTAGATAAAATTTAGTTAAATTTGATGGTTGTCGGGTGGCCGATTTTTTGCTTTTGTTTTGACTGCATTCAAACATACCCGTTTATCCTGCACAGTGTATTTGAGGCTTTGTGAGATTCATCTTAGTGAAAACATGCTGTAAACTGCAAACCTCAGTGTGGTGACACCAAAACATGTTGTTTTGACTGGTTTCTGAAGTCGGTTTAGATGGTGTTGTGGGTGAAACGGCACGATTGTCATAAATATTATCGAGAAGTTAGTGTGTGAGAAATCTCTTTACCTTTTTCAAACACAAATCATCCTGCTGTATCCTGAGCATATCTATTATGCCTAAAAATCGATTCCACACATTTCCAACCACCCACCCCCCAACACCACCTTCTTGCTCCCGTGCCCCCCCCCCCCCCCCTAATATCCCTCACCCCCAACCCTCAGTCATGGTAAGCCTAACCTTACTATGCTAACCCAGATCCTAAAACTACTATGTTAATCCTAACTCTACTATGCTTGCCCTAATAATACTAACCCAAAGCATTAACACCCCCCCCCCCTACCCCCCCCCCCCCCCCACCCACCCACCCCACCCCACCCCCACCTCGCCCTCCCCCCCCCCCCCCAATGCACGCAGGTGTTCATGTCAAATTTTTGCTACTTTTTCAAGCATTTTATACTATTTAAAGCATTCTGCTGCTTTGCCATGCAAAGTAGTCAAAGTCAGAGAAGCACCTTGGTCCCTTGAGTTGGCTGGTACAAGGATTTGTAGCTGTTTGCAAGAAAAAGCATGTTGGCTGGTGATTCATTTTCAGAAAAAGTGCGGAACATGGCTTCAGTTGCCTTCAGTATCTTAAGCCTTGTTTAAAGCTGGAAGGAAGGAATAAAAGAAATGACACCTCATGCAGACTAGTTGTGGTTAGGCAGTTTGCTGAATGTTTTTAAACAGTGCAAGGGCTTTTCTATGTTGTCCAGTTGGGTTCAAAGTTGAAAAAACTGTCAAAATGGTTCCTGCTTGGGGGGGGGGGGGGGTAGTATAGCAAATAAATGGCCAAAAAATAACCAACCGTTAAAAATTGTTGTTGCTGGTTGTTTTGAATGCGTAACATGTGTGTCTGCTTGTCTGCAAAATATAGGGTTGTTAGCTTGAACATAAGTCTTTCTTTTTGGATCTTTACATGTGTGGTGCTGACATTCAGCCGCAGGAGTGAATGGTGCTCCGGGCACCAAGGGGTGCAGGTAGTAATTTTGGTGCAGCTTTAAAACCATCAGCCATTTATGTCTGAAACTTGGCAGTGTATCTTTTTATAGGGTCCGGTTATCAGTGATAAAGTTTTGATTGCAGCTGGCAACTTTTTTGGTTTCATTACAGGCCACACAGGGCAATTGCTTCCGGTGCATGTAGTAACTTTTCCGCAAGAAATAGTTTTAAAAATTTCCTCCCTTTTTGCCATCGTTTTAGGAGGTAAAACTTCAAATGTTTGCCTTTTTTGGCGTTTTGAGCAACAAAAGGCATGACAGGTGGTGTGAAAAAGAGCAAAATCTGGGTAATTTTAGTCGACCTAGTGTGTTCCTGGGAGCCTAATGGGGGCATGTGCACGGTTGTATGCAGGCTTGCAGACGACAGTTTTTTCATGGGGTACTTAGTGCAGACCTGCCAGTGTTAGCTGAAGAGGTGGAAGCAGCCGTACGCGGCCTGAAGGGAGGAAAGTCTCCAGGTGTACACAACGTACCTGCTGAACTGTTGAAACATGGAGGAGAAGTAACAACGAAGGTCCCCACTACACTCTGTCAAAAGATCTGGGAGCAAAAGAAATGGCCAGTAGAATGGACACAGTCTCTAGTGATCCCGCTCCCCAAGAAAGGAAACCTGAAACAGTGCCAGAACTACAGAACTATCAGTCTGATAAGTCACCCTAGCAAAGTAATGCTTAGAATCATTCTCAACCGCCTCAAAACTTTCGCCGAGGAACTGCTGGCAGAAGAACAGGCTGGCTTCAGAGTTGGAAGAAGCACTGTAGAGCAGATTTTCAACTGCCGCGTCCTGATCGAGAAACATCTGCAGCATCAGCGCGAACTCTACCACAACTTCATTGATTTCAGGAAAGCATTTGATCGCGTCTGGCACAACGGACTCTGGCAAGTCATGAGATCGTTCAACATAGAGGAGGGACTGATCCAAATGATAGAAGCGCTTTACAAGAACGCCTGCAGCGCGGTTCTACTTAACAATCAGTCAGGCGAGTTCTTCAGGACGACGATCGGTGTCCGTCAAGGATGCCTGCTCTCTCCTGTCCTTTTCAACATATTCCTGGAGAAGATCATGCAGGAAACCCTCCACGACCACCATACTTCAATCTCTATTGGTGGCAGATCCCTGTGCAATCTTCGATTCGCAGACGACATTGACCTCATGGCAGGCAGCAATAGTGAGCTCCAAAACCTGACAGACAAACTTTCAAGTAGCGCAGGGTCTTATGGCATGGAGATCAGTATGGATAAAAGCAAAGTGATGATCAACACCACAAGCGACAGCAGCAGCAACATTCACATGAATGGCCAAAAGCTAGAAGAGGTCAATAGCTTCAAGTACTTGGGAGCCACCCTGTCCAAAGACGGTAGTTGCATAGCAGAGATCCGTATCAGGATAGGTACAGCAACATCCGCAATGGCCAGGCTGGACAGGATATGGCGAAGTAACTCCATCAGCTTCACCATCAAGTACCGGCTTTACAAGTCCCTCATAGTGTCTATTCTACTCTACGGCTGTGAGACTTGGACACTGCTTGCAGACTCAGAAAAGAAAATCCAGGCCTTTGAGAACAAGTGCCTGAGGAAGTTGCTCCGCATCTCGTACCGCGAGCACAAGACCAACGAATATGTACGGAGCATCGTCACTTCCCTGGTGGGCCCACATGAACCCCTTCTGGCAACCGTGAAACGGCGCAAGCTTGCTTGGTTTGGCCACGTGACCCGACACAACACCTTGTCCAAGACTATCCTCCAAGGCACTCTCGAAGGAAGTCGTCGGCGAGGTCGTCAGAGAAAGAGTTGGGTCGCAAACATAAAAGAATGGACCGAACTCGAGATGTCAGACTTGCTTGCCACCGCCCAAAATAGAACTCAGTGGAGAGCACTGTCTGTTGCTGCTGCCTTTCAGTCCCCCCAACGCCCAGTTCGGGCAAGGGACTGATGATGATGATGATGACTTAGTGCATTCGAGTGTTGTGAAAAATGCTAACTCTTAATTTTGTTAAGAATTGCTGAAAATGTTTTTCCTGTGATGTGCTTCGCGTGGATTTTTTGTTTTGGCAGAAAGGTTCTTCGTTCATAGTTTTATGCTGCAAGAGGCTAACAGATAACAGTGTGCGAAAAGGGGGCGTAACCTAATTGCCCTGTGTGGCCTGTCGATGACGATGTCAATGCCTAAACCGTTGTAAAATAAAGTTTCATTGATTCATTGAATAGTATATAGAGCTCGGGAAGTTCCCCGCGTTGCCTAGCAGCGTCGGCGCGTCAGCCGCCATCTTAAGAGGATAGAATTGTCTTCAGATAGTAGTGAAGTAGTGTTTCAACACGTTTTTCTTCATGTTTCTTCCTCTTTGGAAACGAACAAAAACAGAGTCTGGTTAGCGGTTTCCTACGTTGATGGCAAGACTTGCTGTTATTGCCTATAGCACGTCAGGACTTTCCTGACATTGTCCTGACAGCGATTTCCCTATTCCCTTATCGCGAATCCTCTCAAGATGGCCGCCACGACCAGCGTGATGACGTCAGCTTCCCGAGCCCTATAGATACCGCGATATACTGGAGCGCGTAATATCTTGCACATCACAGGCTAACCGGCCTGTACTGAGCATTGAGCCCTGTATATGCTCCCTCTGAACCTCGTCCTACGCCTTCGCTCCAACGCCAGGGAAAAAAGACATGTGGTTTAGCAAGTACGCGGGGGCGGGAAGACCCGCTAAATATCTGGAAGGCGAGACTGGGATGCTGAAATGTTTGAGATTCGTCTGAACCTGCGGGGAGCTAATTTAGTCTCAGACCATTTCTCCTAGGAACTCTTAGCCCAGAAATTATCCATTATCCAGATAGTGACTGACAGCGAGTGCAAGGGCGAATGGAATCTATTGTAGCGTCAGCCGGGGTGTACATTGATGGTGTTGCCACACAACTTCGTTACAAACAGTTTTGCGGTTTTTTTTTTATACTAACTATGCGTCCGCGGTGACAAAACAAACCTGTTACGTTGATTTCACTCAGGGACAGATTAATTAAGACACCTGACTGTGATATAGCCCCACAAAGGCCGTTATATCAGATCGCCAGCTACGTCAGTTCTGTTTTGCTCGGGGACCTGGAGTTGGAGCTATAAATAGTCTTTGCCTCGGCTTTGACGCTTGTTGGAGTTGAGCGGCATGTACGCTTCAGTGATCAAACGGGAAGTGATATAATCACGTAGTTATGAACGAAATAAAACCGGTAGCCAGTCGTTAGGAAGCATTATAACACATTTTTTTAAAAAATTATCTATCGGGTGATGATATTCGTCAAACAGTGTTATGCAATGTTGCTAATGCTCCTGAGCGATTAGGGCCTTTAAAAGAAAAGTGAATAAACTGTTTTATTTCATTGGTCAGAATAATTTATGTAATCTGAAAATTTTCTTCACAAGTTTAGTCCATTCTTACTACTGAGCTAACGGTTTCGAGATTTCTTACGAAAATAGAAATTAAGGTACAGGCAAAAAATGCCGGCTCATATATGTAGAAGATCCGTTTAAAGGTCCTTGTAAATCAATGTTTCACAGTTGCAGTGCGCCTGAATTGATCAACGTTCAGGTATTCCATAGGCAATAGCTTTCGCTGTCCCCCATGACGCGCCCGTTAGTTTTGTGTAACCGTTATCGCTCCGGTGCCGTGGACGTTAAACGCCTTAACTAACCAAATGGCCAAACTGGAAATGGGAAAGAAATGAACCCTTAAGGCCCCGCTACACGAGCCCGGTTTTGAGGCCGATTCCCGATCAGTTTTCGAATCGGTAGGTGATCGGGCCGGACTAAAAAAACGTGTGCACTGCCACACTGACATTTCCCGACTTTGTTTAGCCGACCGGTTTGAACCGAAGATCAAAGTCGTACCTGTTCTGCAAAATGACTGCTAGTTTTGACAGTGATGATGATGTGCTTGCATTATCAGCAGTTTTGCATCATATTCGGGAAGAGGCGTGCCAAACATCAGCGGCAACGGCGGTGGTACTGATCACAACAGGCGTGTTCGGCCATTTGCAAACTGTGAAACGACGTGCTTTGCCAGACGCGCTCTGATTGGTTGAAGCTTACAACCGGGGCCGAATCGGATCGGGAAAATAGAGCAGGTTCTAGACACCCGATTCCCAGCCGATTGGGACCGGATCGGATAATTGACGTCATCCGATCGCAATCGGATCGGAATCGGCTTCAAAGTCGGGGCACAACCGGCTCGTGTGGCGGGGCCTTTACACTGCCGCCGAGGAAAAATGTAAAACACGGTTTTACTGCAAGAGACATAGATCCTCATGAGCACCCGCGACTGCGGGGGCTCGTGAGGATCTATGCCTCTACAGATACCAATTCGTATCCACCCAGTGCGCAAAGGCCATCGGGCCAACGGCGGCCGACGTCGGTCCGATGGCGGTTTGCGCATAGGGCATGTCTCTTGAACGGCGTTGGCTTCTGGTCGTTGGGCGAACCAAGATTTCAGAAACTAAAATGTACGTACAGCGCACGTACAGTGGCAGAGAAGGTGCTAACACAATCTGCCCCAGGACTTAAATTCCCAAAATTCTGAAGTTGCCAACTGAAGGACTGTATTACACTTCCAGAGACAGATCGGTCATGACAGTTCAAGGGTGGTGCCAGAATAGCTTGGCGCCTATGGGCGCCAAGCTATTCTGGCACCACCCTTGAACTATCATGCTCGATCCTGTGTTGCTGTCGCGTGTCGGGGCTGAATGAGTTAAAGGGAGGCTGGCCAATCCGTCGAATCATGATTCCGCGCCAAAATGTTACCTTCGAGGTTGCGCCATCGATAAACTGTGTTGTTGGTTGGAACCGAGCCAACCTGCTAGACTGATAGATCTCTACTGGTCCGCAAGTTTGGACCTTTGATGTGTAACGTTACGAAATAGTCATGTTTCCAACGCTTCGGTTGTCAGTCATTATGAAGTTTTCGTCTGAAACCAATGCACGCTGACCCGTTTACATCTTATAATTCTAGACACACCCCCCCCCCCCCTCCCTCCCGCAAAAAACAGACAAACAAAAAACTCTTTAAATTTAAAAAGAAAGACTCTTTACATTTGAGACGTAATGATCTAAACTATAATGTATGCATTACAAACGTTTACTTACAGGAGTCTGACATTAATTTAACTGTAGTTGTTGCCATACTGGCATGAAAAGTATCATTGATGATTCCTGCTAGCTCATCAATATGTATAGCATTTTGTCTGAACAAGTGTGTTTTAATAGGACATTCGAGTATTATATGATAAATAGAGAGGTTGGGAACATTCACAGGTAATATCTTTAGAAAATTGATTTTTCAGTGAGTTTAATCGTAGTTTATATATAAGAGTTGCTAATTTTCTTCAACAAGCTGGAATATTACCGTTACTTTTTATTTTACCTTTTTGTATAGATTTTGTTTTAGCGCAGGATATTTTTCATGTGTCGATACACTTAATAAAGTCAGAATGTTATGTTTTAGTGAGTTGTTTGTTTTCTTCTCGGCACCGCCTTTTGCTATAAAGAGACTATGAAAGTGTTAACCCTTTGCGTGTCGGTAGCTGTTTTCGTCGCGATGATTCCTACAGGAATCATCGCGACTAAAACCGCTACCGACACGCAAAGGGTTAAGAATGTTCTAGAAAAACGCAAGGAGTGCCTACGGAGGAGTGGCGAGGCATTTCAAAAAGGTATTTATTTTAAAGACCATGGTGTAAAGACGACGAAAAGGCGTGCGTGACGCGAGAGGGCTGGAGTGGGGAGGGGCGGGGGGGGGGGGATGGGGGATATGGGGGGGGGGGGGGGCGTGAGGGGGGGGATGGGGGAAGGGGAGGGGAGTAGAGAAAGCTGTCCTCCATTGAAAGCAATCCATCTGCATAGGCTCAACAAAATCATTGCTCATGAAAATCTTTGTTTCGAAACTTCTGACAGCCGGGGGGGGGGGGGGGGGGGGGGGGGGGGGTAAGGCAAACGCTAACTCGGCTGCAAGAGACATAAACCCTCATGAGCCCCCGCAGTTGCGGGGGCTCATGGGGATTTATGTCTCTTGTTAGTCCTATGTTGTTTACGCCACATTTTGTCCCCGTTTCATTTGTGTTCTTCACGCGCATGTCGGCCAGTGCATGTTACGTGGTAGTGGTTAGTAGCGGGCAATCAAACCAGACACACTCACGTAGGGTTCTTGTAGAAAAACATCACTCAGTCGCAACTAGTCACACCTGGCACAAGATTGTAGACCACACTGGAGTAACAGTTCCAACAGTACTATATTCTCACGATGCAATGCATGCACACCGTTTGATGCACTATCTCTCACAAATGCATCCACGCTTTGATACACTGTCTCTTACAAACTCTCTTTTATAATCACTATCACAAATTTCCAGAACAATCCAGCAAATTACACAACTCACCCAATCAGAAAAGAAAAAGTAACCAAAATCATTAATACTCATTTAAAAGAACACTCTAGATTTGTCTACGATATTCCACTAAAATCTAGATACATTACGTAAACGTCATGAAATGTAACCAACATGTGTACTACAAAACTTTGACGTCATGTTTGAGGTCACTAGAACAATCGCGCCATTTCAACCCTTCCAACTTTACCTAGGTCAGACTTTGCTACAAGTTAGCGAACTGTGGAACATTATAGTACATTAGTCACACAAAAAATCGATCGCAATTTTCCATGAAAAATGAAACGAATCATACTAAAATGGTACGTGATTCTAATCTAAAATAACTAATCTGAGCGTCGGATCGTTTTCTATGATCAACATACGCATGCCCTAAAAAGAATGAGACAACCACAAACGTAACAGTGCACGTGCGATCGTTTCAGGCGCGGAATTCGTGATCACTGGCAGCGAAGATGTTAAAGTGAGGCATAGAACTGCGCGGCTGTCGTATACACTTGAGCTGATTGCATCTACAAGAGACACAGATTTAAATGCACCTCTACAGCAGCAGGACGTCAGGTACACCTTTTTCTGTCGCTGACGCAGACCTGCTTCAATTGCGTCAGATTTTAATGGGACTTAGGCATAAGACTAGGTAGTCCTTTCTTCAACTCTTTTCGTGTGCGAAGATGCACAGATTTACATGAGCCCCTGCTCTGGTAGCAGCAGGGGCTCATGTAAACCTGTGTCCCTTGCTATAGCTGTTAGGACTAGAAATGAGAGGGGTAGAGGGAAAAGGTTACACGCAGGTGGGGTAAGCACTGCACCTATATCGCTGTGGGACTGAGACCGGATGATCTTCTCAGTTACAGAGCGCAGAGATTGCTCAGGTACAACTGAAACACAAGCCGCTCTGCGTTTCCCACGAGTTAATTTTTTTTCCTGAGAAGTTATATGTGATGTGTTCTGTCTTTGATTTTAAATCTTACGGCCTGTGTCATAAGATGCAAATTCACAGAGCAGAATGAATCATTTGTTGAAGTGGAAAGGATCAGAGCAAGCGTACTTTTTTTTCCTCGATTAGGCATCTAAGATAAACAAACATTGGCACACAGCTGGCCTAGTTAGTTCATATAATGCACGATTTAATGACGTGAATATGTACTGAATAAAAATAAATAATACTATTAGGCAGTTGCATTTAATTCAATATTTAAAGCATAATACAATAAGAAAAATCGAGGGTTTGGAATCCATTAAGATCTATAGGCGCACTCTTTTGACTGCAGCTTAACCCATTCAGCCCTGACGCACTACAGCAGGAGATAGGTTGACCATGATAACTCAAGGGTAGTGCCAGATTAGCTAATATGGCACTGCCCTTGAATTATCATGGTCGATCCATCTCCTGCAACTGGTGCATAGTCATTAGATGACGCCTCCAAAATTTGGGAAATACGGCCGTCGGGCTCAATGATTTTAAAATGTGATTTTTACCTTACGGCTGTAAACCGGCATAAGGCCCAAAGTCATAGATAATATCCGCAGTACACAAATAAATCTGAAATCACGAGCGAGACAAGAAAAACCGAAACCTACAAACAACTTTACACACGATTGACAGAGTACAGAGTGTCAAGACAACTTACAGATGGGCAACCATTTGCTGGGATCCGGCCTAATATCTCCCATGTTACATTTAATGTATCCCTACGCGCGACCAATGAGAACTCTGACCTCTGCCTTTTCCGGCGGTTTACTCAGCCTACAGTGCGTTGGATACACTGTCACTTTTGGCCAGACGGAAATAGTTCTCACCTGCTCTTGTGTACACGGTGAGAGGCGATTCAGTGCTTCGCAGATGCTCGTCTGTGATTTTGGACCGTCCGGCTTTCATCCGGAAGTTCCAAAATCACAGACCAGCACACAGACGCAGCCTTTATTGTCCATGATCACAGACCAGCGTACACGCTGTACATTAATTTTTAGAAAGTAAATGGCTCGGGGTGTTAGGACCCGTCTGGTGAACAACAAGAAACGAGATAGGTAGGGCCGCTCATAATAGTTCGAATTCATGATTGTAGTGTCTGACTCCCGATTCTTCGTACGCCTATTAATCAGACAAAACATCTCAACTTGTTTGGTCGATCCATCTCAGCAAACGGTGTTGGAGTGTTAACCAATGCCAGTGGACGCAGATTTTGTATCTGAAATCTGTAATAACCCCTTCTCTGCGGCTGTACGTACAGCTTTGTTTCTAAACAATATGTGTTCACTCAACGACCAAAAACCACAACCGACCAAGAAACATGGATACAAACTGGTCTCGGCAAGAGGCGTAGATCATCATGAACCCCCGCAGCCGCGGGGGCTCGTGAGGATCTATGCCTCTTGCAGTTGGATCGTGTTAACTTTTTCTCGGTAGTGATGGGGTTCATTCGACGCCAAAAGAGGACCAGACTTGCAAGGAGCGTGGATGACAAAACATAAGCAAGAGGCATAGATCCTCATGAGCCCCCGCGTCTCTTGCACTTGGGCGATCGTTTGCTTACGTCCAGGTAGCGAAGTGGATGATGCTGGTGTACATGCAAGTTCGATTCTGGTGATTGCAGACGACAGACAGGGCCACACTTTCAACTTTCCGTTTTCATTGTCTGGTCTTTCGTACACGTTTTATGTAGAAAAGACCACAGAAGCCGACTCAAGCCTGAACCCGGTCGAAAATGTAACTTCAGTGCAACGTTATTTAATTGCTGCCGCACTTTTATGAAACTGAACTTCCCTTTGCAGAGTTAACTACAAGCTGAAATAGAGCGGTGTCGGTAGCATATATTAGTTTTTTTCAGGATCCGTGAAAACGTCCTGGGTATTTCGTGAGGCGTCAAAGTGCGTTGCCAGCCTGTAAATTCTAGTCAGAACACACAAGCTCCCCCCCCCCCCTCCAGCCCCCCCCCCCTCTCCCCGTCATTTGATTTGTTCGTCCAGTTGAGGAAAATTGTGCACAAGCTTACACAGCTCTATCTCCCCCCCCCCCTCCCCCGATCCCCCACCCAACCCTCTCCTTTCCTCCGTTGTTATAGTTTTCGGCTAGTCATAGAAGTTTCGAAGGCGGTTCCCAGTGAGGCCAAGGTCGTCGGACCCTCGACGGCCGCAGTGGGCCCGCGCACGGCTGTACGCAGGCCTATTGCAGGGGTCGTAGGCCCGATGAAATTTTGCTCCTGGGGGTACCTTCTCTCCTCTTTGTCTCTTTTTCTCGTGAAACATGTGCGCTATTGTATTGAGATTCGTGAATTTGCGAAATAAAGAGAAATCGTCGTGAATTTTTCATGGTGCCCCAAATCCCCCCCCCCCCCCCCCCCCTTCCAAAACAAACAAACAAAAAAACCCAAAACAAACAAACAAACAAAAGAAAACAAACAAACAAACAAACAAACAAAAACCCCAGGAAACAAGCAACAACAAGAAAGTTAGAAAAAATGAAAAAAAATACAGACACCCCAGGCCAGTAGCGAAACGTGGCCCATGACGTCCGCAGTGGGCCCGCGCACAGCCGTGCGCGGGCCCACTGCGGACGTCATGGGCCCGCGAACCTTTGCTAACTGAGCCACTGCCCACTGCGACCTGCAGGGGCTGATGAGAATCTGCACCTGTTGAAGATGGGACGCTGTGCTCGCTGAAGAGCGTTTCGACTGAAGATCGAAGAGCATGGCAGTTACTCTTTGATTACCCGCCCGTGCATGTCGGCAAACAAAGCCCTCGTCGCGAGTGGATGAGTCATCTATTTCCACATCACTTCATCGGTTTCAAGATAATGGCGGGCGGTTTTCAGAGATAGTATCAACAAGGTGTGGTGACACCCATAGAACAGTGAGTCATACCAGCCTGTCATTGCCTTTCCCGTCTAGAGTCAAGCTGACGTTTGTTTCAGAAAGTTTAACCAGTGCGTCGACGAGGAAAAGTGGTCGCCACCAAAATAGCAAGTATAGATCCTCATGAGCCCCCGCAGTTGCGGGGCCTCATGAGGATCTATGCCTCTTGCTGAAGCCACTTCACGCCCATGCGGTTCCATTGACGTTTTAGGATCTTTGACGTTGAATTTACTAATTTCAAAAGCGCAATCTGCGTAGGTCTACGCATGCAGCGAAGAATGCAATTTTTATCTCTACTTACTACACACTTTTTCTTCTGTAAATCTGAACAGATGGTGGCCCACGAAGATCGACTCTGCCGATCGGATATAAGAGAGAAAGAAGGATAGGTCGAGGCATCATAGACACAGAAAGGAGATAGTCGACTGTAGTGTCCAGAATGCTGGCCTATGGCGCAGCTAGGCTACCTTGACTAGTGTCGATCTGTTGCATGTATCGTCTTAATAGGCTATTGAGGCACTACTTTGGCACTACTTGTCATGGTCGATGCATCCCCAACATCTGCAGACGCGAAAGAGGCATAGGCAGCCAACTGGAACTGGAACTGAAAGAGGTCTGGGCATGCATTGTTTTATTCTAATCACAGATTGATCGCACGGTGACATGCTTAAAGTAATTGGCGCAGCGGGGTGGGGAACTTCCGGTGCGGCGTGTGTTAGACTACTCATTCAGCCCTGAAAGAGGAGATGGATCGACCATGACAGTTCAAGGGTGAAGCCAGAATAGCTATAGCTATTGAACTACCGTGGTCGAGCTATCTCCTGAACTACTGTGGGAGTCCTCAGATTTCATTACCAAAGTAGCTGGAACTAAGGGGGAGGGGGTGGGGGGCGGGGGGGGGGGGGGGGCAATGCGCTAAGAGTTATAAGAACTGAAGGGGGTGGGAAAGTGGGGGTGGGGGTGGGGGTTCAGGGCTCCGGATGACGTTAGTGGGTAGGAAGAGGTGGTGGGGTGGGGTTGAGGTGCGTGGAGAGTGGGGTGGGGTGGGGGTGGGGGGTAGGGTATGGAAGTGATAGGAGAGTATGGAAGTGATAGGAGAGTAACTGCTAACAGACATGCCACCATTAAGTCTGTCAGTGGTCTGTGCGTTTTTTTCTTCTATTGTTGTCGTAATTGGCTTTAAGCAATTACACATGTGGATTTTTGCGTCATTCGCCTTACAAATGAAAAACAAAAACTACATAATGCTCCAAATTATCCCTCTTAGTCAAATACCAGTTGAACGTTATTTGCCGAAATGTTGGGTTCATTTCACATTAAGGTTCGTTCTTGTCTGATTCTTTAACCCCTTTCTTGTCGATAAAAATGAATACATTCCAGCTGAAAGAGACATACATCCTCATGAGCCCCTGCAGTTGCAGGTGCTCATGAGGATCTATGCCTCTTGCTGACATCACTTTGTATGCACGCACCTTCAGCGTTGAATTCACAGAGATATTAGAAACACAATCTACGTCCATTGGCAGTGAAGGGGTCAAACATCATTACGCTGTTGTAGTCTGTTTTAGTTTGTTTTTGGTTTTGATTTGGTTCGTGTTGTCAAGTTTATTTTTGTTTGTTTTGTTTTGTTTTTATTTTGTTTTTATTTTCTATGTGTTTTGAGTGTTGTTTTTTTTAAGTTGTTGATTGATTTTTTTTGTTTTGTTTTGTTGGTTTTTTTGTTTCATTTTTTTTCTTTGTTTATTTTGTATTGCTTTGTTTTGTTAGATATGTTTTATAATTAGCTACACGTTGTTTAGTTTTATTTCTCTTCGTCTTAATTTGCCTTGTGTTATCTTTTCCTGTTAGTTCTGTATTTCGTTTTACTGCCACACCTGAAGCTTCTCTGTCATGGACTTTATGTATCAAGCATGTCTCCTACAGGTTCCCCTTTACACCCTTCTTCCTCATCTAGAGGAAGAACGTCAGGTATCGAGCATCACCAGTGTCCATGTCTGCTACAGGTTAACCCTTATCATTCGGAATACACCAGTGTGTGAAATACGTTTGACTAAAATAGTTCAAGGGTAGTGTCATGATAGCTTGGCTCTTTTAGGCGCCAAGTTATTCTGGCACCGCCCTTGAACTAAAGCCATTGGTCTATATCCTTATCTGTAAGTACTATAATGTAGCTTGCATATGGCAGTGTACAAATTTGAAGTTTTTAGCCTCAGTATGATACGGGTTAATATTCACACCCTTCATCCTCATTCAGAAGAGGGCCATCAGGAACTGTCGCGTATACGATTTGTGCTCTGGGCTGGGAAGACCCTCGACGATTTGTGTGCTGGTCTGTGATTTCGGACCTTAAGGCCTTGAGCCGTAATATCCAAAATCACAGATTAGAACACAGCCTCTCAACATAATATTGTTTCTTCATTTTGCTAGCTACAGACAAATGGTTAGTTGACCCGGGTCAGGTCAGACCTTTGTTTCCGGAAGGCTACGGCCGGTAATCCTGTCTGGTTCCTGTCTGGATCCTGTCCTCATCCCCCCCCCCCCCCCCGCATCTCTGCTCTTTTCCTGTTTCACGGGGTGCCAAGCACCCCTGGTAGGACATTGAGATAGACCAGTTTGTCCGACCAGTTAAACCCTGGCTGTTTAAGGGTAGTGAATTCCAACACCAGAGAAAGGACAAGTTGAACACAATTTTATATTAAAAAAATGAAGCGCTGTTAATGATGTCACTTTGACAAGCACCGATAAGATAAGTAGCAAAGTGTATTCTTGTTTGTTTGTCTATTTTGATATATTAATAAACTGTGTTGCAGCTGTTTTTCTAAGCTTGTTCTTTCTTTGTTGGGTCATTCTCTGCCGAAAATGTTAATAAGAGAAGGTGGGCGTTTGAGGATCTATCGCAGATGGCTAGGTGGACACGCTACAGAATCATGAAGTTGATTTGACATTTCAAAAACTTGTTAAAATTGCTGGTTACTTTGTTTACTACAAAAAATCTTCTTCTTTATTTTCTTTCTATTTTTATGGGCTGAAGGTGGGCAGTGGGTGGTTCCTGGATCTCAAACATCCTGCCCTCTCTCCATGTTTCTTGCCATTAAGCCCCCAACCCCCTCCCCCATCCCCTCTCCCCTCCCTCCCCAACCCCATGCAATTTTCTTGAATTGTTTCGTTATCATCGTCTTCACTATGGGCGGCTAGAATTAATGTATTGTCTCTAATGCCGTCATTGGATATCATATAACCTCTTTAACCACACGGCCGCATTTCCCAAATTTTTGGAGGTGTCACTTAACAACTATGACGCACTACAGCCAAGCTAATCTGGCACTACCCTTGAATTATCAGTCGATCTATATCCTGTTGTAGTGCGTCGGGGCTTCGGGGGTTGGACTCTCAAGAGATACGCATCTATTTTCGGAGAGCTTGCAAAGTTATGTTTCTCATGCAGGCCAGTTTTGCGGCAGGGAGGGGGAGGAGGAGGGTAGGGGGGGGGGGGTGCGAGGGGGTGGAGAGCAAAAGCCTGCTATAAATAGAAACTGCCTCCTTTTCTATAAAACCCTTTGACGTTTCAACGAGGAGATGCGACAAACAGCCAGAATATAGACCCCCTCCCCCCCATCCCCGTCCCCCCCCACCCCCCCCCCCCCCTGGACGAAATCAGCGATAGCTGGAAGTCCCGATCCCTTTTTAAAATCGCATCGCATCGCAACAAGATGATAGGGGAGAAGAAAGAAAAAAAAAAATATTGAAAAGAAAAGAAAAAAGGAAAAAAAAAAAAGAGAAAAAAAAAAAAAGGCCTGAATTCAACTAACTGCATGTGCACATGCTCGCCTTCGGAAATAACATCGACGTACAAAACATGGATGACAAAGGTTGTTCCCCTTGGGTTAAAAACTCTCCTGCGCGGAGGGAAAGAAATCGCATTGGGAAAGAAAATCCCTGCTGAAATTAACTTTCTTCGCCGCCGAATATTGGAAAGCAACACTTCACTGCAAGAGGCATATATCTTCATGAGCCCCCGCATCTGCGGGGGCGCATGAGGATCTATGCCTCTTGCTAGGGGTTATCAGGTCATAACTGTGTAATAGTTTCAAGAGTGGTCGTTTCCAGCTGCTGGTAGCAAAGAGTTTGAATCATCCAAGACGTCAGTGCTATTTCGGATGCGCGGCTTACAGCCGCGTCATCGAATGCAGCACGTTGCGAATGGGTTAAGGCACAAATCTATTGCTGTTATAGTAATAGACTTATGGTTAACAGCTTATGGTTGACTGAAACAGCTCATGGGTGATCGGGACTGGAACAGAAGCGATCAGCTTCATGAGCCCATCACTCGCACCGCCGTTAGAGGTGGCCATGGCTGCCTGCTCGGCGTTAAATCCTAATAACTAAATAACTGACTCGCTCACTGACGCACTCACTGACTCACTCACTAACCAACTAACCAACCAACCGACCGACTGACCGACCGACTGACTAACTAACTAACTAACTAACTAAACTAACTAACTAACTACTAACTAACTAACTAACTAACTAACTAACAGTAAACCCTATTAACCAACCAACCAACCAACCAACCAACCAACCGACCGACCGACTAACTAATTAACTAACTAACTCACTCACTAACTAACCGTAAACCCTATTAACCAACCAACCAACCGACCGACCGACCGACCGACCGACCGACTGACCGACCGACCGACCGACCGACTGACCGACTAACTAACTAACTAATAATCAGTTAACATTATTAACTAATTGACTAACCAACCCACCAACCAACCCAACAAACAACCGACCGACCCACCTACCGACTGACCGACTAAATAACTAACCATCAGTAAACCCTATTAACCCTTATCATTCGAAATACACCAGTGTGTGAAATAAGTTTGACTAAAATAGTTCAAGGGTAGTGCCAGAATTGCTTGGCGCCTCTAGGCGCCAAGCAATTCTGGCACCACCCTTGAACTAAAGCCATTGGTCTTTATCCTTATCTGTAAGTAACATAATGTAGCTTGAATATGGCAGTGTACAAATTTGAAGCCTTTAGCCTCAGTATGATATGGGTTAACTAATTAACTAACCAGCCAACCAACCAACCCACCGACCGACCGATCTTGCGACCGTATTGACTAACTAACTAACAACTCACCATCGGAGAGATAGTAACCCGTTTAGCCTCAAGGCAGCATTTCACAAGTTCTGAAGGTGTCACCTAACGACTATGTGCCAGTTGCTGGAGATGGATCGACCATCATAGCTCAAGGGTAGTGCCAGATTAGAG
Source organism: Semisulcospira habei (assembly GCA_036245525.1). Classification (NCBI taxonomy): domain Eukaryota; kingdom Metazoa; phylum Mollusca; class Gastropoda; family Semisulcospiridae; genus Semisulcospira; species Semisulcospira habei. Next base: position 71,695,058 of record BTPG01000001.1, on the reverse strand, counting down.
TTGATGAGTTGACCCAGATTTTGTTTCTGAACATGAATCTTTGTCAGTTCATCAAGCGCCAGCCGTCCAAGGAAAGTGGTGCCAGCAAGAGGCATAGGTCCTCATGCGCCCCCGCCTATTGAGGGGCTCATGAAGATCTATGTTTGAGTCTTGTACGTGAATCGTGTTCACATACTCTCGGCAGTTACAGGGTAAAGGAACTTATGTCCAACAGAATCAACAAGCCGGCGTTCTGTTTCGAATCTTTAGAGAAGGGTGCTAGCGAACAGGGGGAAAAACCGCTTCACTGCAGAAGAAAAGGGAGCAAATCCACCGAGCAAGTAAAGCAATGGGTGTCAGTCGTCAGTGATTGTATCTTTTAGAATTCTCGCACCTGGGGAATGCTCCCGACGACCCCTGCGGCTCAGCTAAGCGATGGCCACGTGTTTGGATTCCCTGGAATCATTTCTTCACCCAGGTTTATTCATCTGCAAGTGATGACGATTTGCACGAGCGGATACTCAATTTGAGTCTTCTCTCTCTCTCTCTCTCTCTCTCTCTCTCTCTCTCTCTCTCTCTCTCTCTCTCTCTCTCTCTCTCTCAGTTCAGTTCAGTCAAGATGGGATCTCTGCGCTTGGAAAAGCCCATACGCGCGTCACTCCACCCATCAGTTGTCTTCCCAGGTCGTACTAATATTGGTCTGGTTTACTATGGATCTCTCATGTCCTTTCGTCGGTGGCCGCCCTCTGGACAAGACAGCTGTACTCATTTTTAGGTCTCGGAAATGGTTCGATAAATATCCTGAAAAATGTTAGTCGTCGGGCTTTCCAACGCCGTGGAGGTATTGCTAAACACCCTGCTAGATGACCACTCCATCAAATCGTGAAAAATCGCCGGGATAGGTGAGGACATGATGCGTTTGACATCGAGAAAGAAGTATTAGCAGCTGGTTTTCGACGTGCACGATGCTAAACTGTGTGTGGCGGGAGTCACAGGGAGGTTGACATTAAAACTACTACGAAAACCAACCAGAAAGACAAAGTTCAAGAATACTGTATTTGATAGTGGGCCCTCACAAGTTCAGCAGTTACTGCTGGGAGAAAGTGACGCCATTATCATTTTGTATCACTGTCAGTAGCAGATCGGGAGAACTGGTTCATGAAGCACGCAACAACACAGACAGAACGTTACTTTAGGGACAGGTTACGTCAAGGTGGTTCTGTGGACAAACAGACACACCGTGATGACTTCGACAGCATAGAGACAGACCTGCATCTCCTGGCGACTTTGGTGGGACATCTCCTTGGATAACACTGCACAGTGCCGCTGCGTTAATGTCGGGCTACACGTTGGAGCCTGTACACGATCGACTATTAAATTGACTGAATCAGTCATGATACAATAAACTGTCGTGAATGACGTCTTTTTCCGCGTCGGTCCATTCGATCGTTTTGTTATGTATTTTTTAGGTTTTAACTAAATATTATACACTCTCCCTCCCCCCCCCCACTACCCCCACCATCCACCCCCTTTGTGCATGGGCAGAATGCCTAACGCATTAAACACATCTGAATCTGAATCTCATGTCCTGTCAAGTCTGCCCAACGCCCGCTGCCTTGCTCCACACCTCAGCTCTGGAGGCGATCGACTGTGTGGTGCCCTTGGCTCTGTTCCTGGAAATGCTTTCTCAGGTTTCTCACCACGTCTGACCTGCCCATCCGTAGCCCCGGTGTAACCTCTGCCTTGCCAGCGAGGGTGTCCGCTCGATCATTTCCCCAGACCTCAGCATGTCCTACAGAAGTCTTCGGAGTTGCAGTTCCAGTCTAGGCTTTCCATACCTCTCTCTCTCTCTCTCTCTCTCTCTCTCTCTCTCTCTCTCTCTCTCTCTCTCTCTCTCCTCTCCTCTCTCTCTCTCGTACTCGACAACACCCCCCCCCCGACACACACACACACACACGCACGCACGCACGCGCACGCACGCACGCAAGCACGCACGCACGCACACACCCACGCACACATACACACACACACACACACACAAATACACACACACATATACACACGCGCACGCACGCAGATTCGTCAAAGAAATCCTCCATAAAACACACCTACACTTCCGCAGCACAAAAAGCTACGCATTTACGTGAAAATGACAAAGTACTGGGTATAAATACGGTCATTCAAGGGTAAGACTGATGTAAAGACGAAACACATAAGACTTAAATTAAAATCCATTCATTCAGACTAAGAGACGAAATTTACAACCGACTGCCACTCGGCAGTTGATGGATCAACCGTGACAGTTCAAATGTAGAGCCAGATTAGCTTGGCGCCACCAAGCTAATCTGGCACTACCTTTAAACTATCACGGTCGATCTATCTCCCGCCGAGGTAGGTGAGTTTACAGTACACTTTACACAAAATGAGTTGACGGTACATGTATTAACAAACGACAGAGAAAGTGATAAAACGTAGAACCTTGCAGACAATATATTGTCTAACATACAAAAACAATGTGCTGGTCCGGTCTGTGATTTTCAACATTTGGCTCCTGAGTCTTAAAGTCCAAAATCACAGACGCCTTTAGAACAATAAAGGAGTGGGCGGAGATAATAAGCGAACTAAAAGCACCAAGAATAAAATCATTAGTGTCATTTTTAGTGGTCAAGGGCTTTCATGGCTTAATTTTATAGCCTTTAATTTTAACCCCATGACTGTTACTGATTAAACCGTTCGGCGGAAAAGACGCGTAATTAATCCCTTCACTGCAACTGGACACAGTTTTTGTTTTTAAAATTAGTGTTCATTCAACAACCAAAAAGCACATCCGTCCAAAGAAGACGTATACAAACTGAACTCAGCAAAAGGCATAGATCCTCATGAGCCCTCGCAGTCGCGGGGGCTCATGACGATCTATGCCTCTTGCGGTTAGATCATGTTCACCATTTCTCGACAATGAAGGGGATAAGCGTCTTTTCCGCCGAGCGGTGACGTCAGTAGCAATCCAGGGGTTAAATTTGCCAGTGATTTACTAGTGATTTCAATTTCTCTTGCATTCTAAATGAGTCAGAAAAAAAAAACCAAAAAAAAAAAACGTTGACCATGTGTTAGCTTAAAAGGAACCCAAAACTAATCAAAAAGACTTTGCACGAAACGCGTTAAACGAACGTACGAATGAACCAACGAACAAACAAACGAACGAACGAACCAAACGAACGAACAAACGAACGAACCAAACGAACGAACGAACGAGCGAACAAACAAACAAACAAACAAACAAACAAACAAACAAACAAACAAACAAACAAACATGTCATCAAGTTTACTGCCGAATATGAGACTTTAAATGTAAAAGGTTCAACGAAGAAAAATAAATGTGATCCAGATTGATGCCGCATATCAGATTTGAAAGGAAACACGCTCGAGGAACAAAACAAATCAACAATTGATCAATATTAATGCCAAAATTGTCGACACAAACGCTGTATACTGTTCAAATTCAATGGACGAATACAGAAAATGTCATAAAGTTGGTTTAGTGCACGTTCCAAAGGAAATGACACAGGCGCGCCCATGATCAAACAGTTACCCAGTAAGCAAAGGTCCTCGGGCCCATGACGGCCGCTGTGGGCTCGCGCACGGCTGTGCGCGGGCCCACTGCGGCCGTCGTGGGCCCGAAGGCGTTTTGCTATTTGGGTAGACCGCTTTTGTGGTTCAAGTTAGTGTGAGACAGAATGAATGGAGGTCTGAGAATGAACGAAACAAACGGAGGTAAGGTGTGCCATAATTTACACAATTGTACGTTGATGATGGCGTTTGACCCCTTCACTGCCGGTGGCCATGAATGAATAATTAAATTCGTCACACAGTTCAATCTTATCGTATGAGGGAAACACACACATATATATTTACACATGTATGAAATGAAGCCGGCTAGAGGCATAGAACCTCATGAGCCCCCGCGACTGTGGGGGCTCATGAGGGTTTATGCCGCTTGCACATGGCTGGTGTACGTTCTCTGTGTACTGGGCAGCGAAGGGGTTAAAAAAAAGGGGTTGAACAGTCATTTGCAGAAGGACACCAACCTCGGGAGACCTGTATTCCACGAGCAACGAAAACGTATTATATAGACCATTGTATATACACAAGCAGTCAAAAGCGAACCCCCGTCCTACTCCTCCTCTACTTGCCACAGCAACATAGATTTATACCATCCCCTATACTACCTCTCTATAAGCCTCTTCCATGTTCGAGGGACACAGGCTCACATGCGCTCCTGCGATTAGACTCTTGTACATGGCATAGGGTAGAGATGTAAGTCGACTACCAGTCTAAGCCTTGTTTTCCCTTAGGCCCAAAAAATACAGGTCCACATAAACCCCTGCGACTAGTCTCTTACATCTACAAGTGACATAGACTCGCATGTGCCCCTGCAGCCCCTGAGAGTCTATATCCCTGGCTATGTCAAGTTGCAGATGCTGACCCGAAACATGATGCTATTAAGATTTAGACGTACCAATGAAAAGTCATACACACACAAACGAGAAAACAGTTTCAGGACGTGGCAATGGTAAAAAAACTTCAGTTAATCCGGACGTTCAGGAACATGGATTTAAAGTGGTGACAGCAAGAGGCATAGATCCTCATGAGCCCTCGCGACTCATGGGGCTCATGATGGTCTATACCTTTTGCAGTTGGATGGTGATCAAATTTTCTCGCCACTGAACAGGTTAAAACAACCAACAACGACTTGATACCCCGAAAATAAAAACATCATACGGGGAAACAATCTCCTTAATGATCGGGTTGTTACAGACAAAGAGAGAGAGAGAGAGAGAGAGAGAGAGAGAGAGAGAGAGAGAGAGAGAGAGAGAGAGAGAGAGAGAGAGAGAGAGAGAGAGAGAGAGAGAGAGAGAGAGAGAGAGAGAGAGATTGATTGATTGTACATTGCTTAACGTCCCGACAGCAACAAGGCTTTCTCAGGACGTGCCTGCACTGCTTGTGAAAAAAAAAACTAAACAGAACATTGAATGTATGTCGCCAGCCGGTCAAATACATTAAATAAACCTAACACATGGGGCCTAAATAAAGCTAAGACCATTTAGCAACACACATCCAATATCAAGAGCTACAGGCAGTGCAGACAGTAGGGAGAGTTTTAAAAAGGCAAATACAGGAGAATGGACCTCGGGTAGACAGAAACACATGCCCCAGAATAGAGAGAAAAACTCACCCTGTGGGGCTGACCAGGGTGACCCTGGGAACTAAAAAGTACCTAACCCCACCCAAGTCCCCCAGGGCAGACCCGGGTGGGGGAGAGAGAGAGAGAGAGAGAGAGAGAGAGAGAGAGAGAGAGAGAGAGAGAGAGAGAGAGAGAGAGAGAGAGAGAGAGAGAGAGAGAGAGAGAGAGAGAGAAGAAAATACACACATAATCAGATTCATCTTTCATAATTATTTCCTCTTCACACAGTACATTGACACAACGCCCTCAGAACCTTACAACACAGCTAATGACAAATCTGGACAAATTAGCACACGAAAACATATGTAATTCATGAATACATGCTAGTGTCACCTATCATACCAGTTAAGCAAAGGTCTTCGGACCGACGTCAGCCGCAGTGGGCGGGCCCACTGCGCCCGACGTCGGCTCGGGGGTCTTCTGCTACATTACTTTGTATCTCCTTGGCGACAAGGGCGCACTATGACATCTATCATTTACAAACTCTCGATCTTGTGGAGGTTCAGTCAGTGTGCGATTCATCTATGTATTATGTAGCCAGCGCTGACTTTCGTCCATCGTTTGTTTGTCCCTACGACTTTGGACTCTCAATAACAGGTTGGGTGGGGTGGGGGGGGGGGGGGGAGGGAACGGGATAACACAGCGGTAACTCCGATTGCCCCGTGATTGGAGTCTCCCTAATAAGGGTGGGGTGGGGGGAGTGGGGGTGGGCACAAGTTGTGATCGCAGGAATTATTTGCGTTGAACGGGTTGTGAAGCATCAGTTAGCGCGGCATCTTAGTATTTCCATCTAAGAACTCGAACTGAAATTATTTCCTCTGACAATCTATGTACATACATATAATTCTTATCTTGTGCTTCTTAAACGAAACAATAATGCATGAATTAAAAAAGACATTTTACTTAACGCAAAGTAGATTCATTAATTTTTGTAGCACTGACAAGTTACATAAGGAAATCATGAAAGTTCAAGGAGGGTGTCGGAACACCTCGGCGCTATTCTGACAACATTCTTGAATGGTCGGTCTGTCTCCCTTTATTTCATGCGATCTTCAGAGGATATCAATTGCCATATCTGGTAGAGTTTTAAATCAGGGCTTAATGTGTAAACTCTCTACCTGTTGGTAACGGTTTTTGTCGCGATGATCCCTGCAGGAATAATCGCGACAAAAATTGCTACCGACATCCAAAGGGTTAACGTCGAATCCGCAACGTCTAATAGTAATAAGCGCGGGCGTTAACACTTCACTGCCACCAGTGGTTCTAGACTGTACTTCTGAAATAGTGAATTCGACGCCAGACAGCTCTAGCCGCCAGAGAAAACATATAATCAAGGTGAGTTTAGCAAGAGGCATAGGTCCTTATTAGCCCTCGCAATTGCGGGGGCCCATGAGGATCTATGTCTCTTGCAGTTGGCTGGGTGGTGTTTGTTTTTATTTTTCTCGGCGGTAAAGGTTTCAAGCGCTAACCGGTCAGAAACCTAATGTTGTCAAAACACCCCCATTACGGACACTTTACTTCAACTGAAACTAACGTAAAAACATCTGGTCAGAATGATACTGTCAACAGGTACGCTGTCTGGTCTAAAGGATACTGATGTCCTCCGTCAGCTGTCGCCCGGATTGGCGACAACTATTAAACTTTTCACTGCCGGGGACACGGCGAACAACCCCTCCCCCCCCCCACCCCCTCCGGACTGCAAGAGACACAGATCCTCCAAGGCACCCGCGATATATCGGTCTATGTCTCTTGGTGACCATATTTATATTCACGAGGGTAAAGCGAGCAGATTTTCTACTATCAGTCTCACGGTTCCGAGTATCTCGGTCCGGTCACTAGGAACAGTACACCCACGCGTAAATGTACGGTAATTTCATTCCTGTTGCGACAAAACAAGAAAACAGGCGGCGTGGATGACAACTATAAGCTAACAGAGATACGACCTCTAGTGGACAAACTGACTGGTGCAAGCAGACGGAAATTTCCGTAAACAGTACACTTACGTAGCTATTCGTTTTGGTTCTTTTCTTTATTCTCCAAGCAGGTGTCAACAGTCGACAGAGTACAAGCGTTGACCCTTACTGGTGAATAAAATCCGACAAAACATCTGCCTCGTGCCTCTGTCGCCAGGAAACAACTTCCTTGTCCACTGCTGGTACAGATATGTCAACGATTTAAAGAAAACGATTCCAAGGGTCTACATTTTTTTTTTCTGAAAAAGCAAGCTCTACCCCGAAGGCAAGAGACATAGATCCTCATGAGCCCCCGCGGACGCGGGGGCTCAAAAGGATCTATATCTCTTGCTGGCAAAAGGTTGTACATGTATGTATCCATGTTTCTCGGATGATTTGGGCTCCTTAGCGTTGAATTAACAATACATTTTTTTTTTTAGTTCAGGGACAGATCAGCATATCTGGGAGGGGGGGGGGGGGGTTCGGGTTGGGGGAGGGGGAGGGGAGGAGGGCGGAGGAGGAGGAGGAGGGAGGGGAAGGTGTGTGTGTGTGTGGGGGTGGGGGGTCGGTCGCCACCTTTTGTTTGCAATTTTTACACGAAAAATGTACACCGCCCAACCTCCCTCCGTATTGGTTGTGTGTGCATGTATGTTATGTTTAGTTTCTTTGCCGTAGTCTGTTGGTAGGGGTGGTGGTGGGAGTCTCGAACCCCTGGACCTCTCCGCCTAAGATCCGCCTTTGTATTACAGTGTACTCTAATTAAACTAGATTACCCTGGGGACCACCACACGAGCCAGATTAGCTTGGGGACCAACGCAGAGAAACTATGCATTAAATCGAACTGGTGTCCAATCAGGCTAACTCTAATTCAAACAATTAACACTCTGACCGTGTACGTTTGTTTCTGGGCCGTCTCTGTGTACACATATTTTCTAACATCTTAATTCGAATACCAGTATTCGGCGTGTGGATATACCGTACTAAAGGGCTTTTCTTAAGTACAACAATTAACTTGGCGATTAGTTTGCACCTTTTTTTTCTGTGACTAGTCTGTTGTCATTTTTTAAGCGGCTACTGAGAAAAAGAGATGTGATGAAAATGTGTACAAATTGGCTGTCGCAGTGCAAGGGTCCAGGGTGATCAACATTCCAAGACGCCAACACCAAGATATCTCTTCCGAAATCTTACTGCCTGGGTTGTTTGATTACTACGGATTCCCTCGTTTCAGTTCTAAATTGTAAGCACTCGTTGCCGAGAAAAAAAAAATTAACACAATCCATCTACAAGAGTAACAGCCCCTCACGAAAAAAAAAAAACATCCAAAAAACAAAACAACAATCCGAAGGCAGGAAAAAAACGTCCACCTGCAAGACATACTGATCTCCATGAGCCCCTAATTCACTTATGGCCTAATGTTCGATTCTAAGAATTGAAAACAAATTTGCACGGCTGATCAGTAAACTGAGTATAGATTGTGTTGGTTGCGACTCTGGGCAATTCTGCGAAAGGCCATTGTATTTCAATGAAAATTTCTCTTTTCACAAATATGGACTTTCTGTCTTGTGCCTTCATAGGGCAGAAATGTCATCCATTTCAAACCGTTCACATATCTTCAAGTGCATTATTCAGCAGTGTGTACAAATTACGTTAGCTGGTGTGTATTTCAAATTCGATCTTTGTTTTTTAAAAGGTTAAAGTTCAGACCACATAACTTAACCCTTATAACCCAAAGCCCGCATTTTTTTTCTCAAAATTTTAGAGGTGTCGCCTAACAAAGTACCAGCAGGAGGAGATCGTTGGATCGACCATGATAATTCAAGGGTAGTGAGAGATTAGCTTGGCGCCGTCAGGCTCCAAGCTAATCTTGTACTCCCCTTGAATTATGATCGATCCATCTCCTGCTGTCGTGCGCCGGGGCTAAAATGGCTTAATAATTTCACTGCAAGGAAACCGCCAGATGCCAAGAACCTCATGAGTGTTGCAGATGCAAGGGACCCATGAATAATAATAATAATAATAATAATAATAATAATAATAATAATAATAATAATAATAATAATAAAGGAGATTTGTTAAGCGCTCAACTCATTCTACCCCAACACCGAAATCCTTAAATTTTACCTTTGTCCTCTGACGACTGCATTGCAGTGCAGGACACAGATCGACCATAATAGTTCAAGGGTGATGCCAGAATAGCTTGGCGCCCATAGGCGCCAAGCTATTCTGGCATCACCCTTGAACTATCATGGTCGATCCTTATCTTGCTGTGGTGTGTCTGGGGTAGAATGAATTAAGCGCGATTTCTTACCATGAAGTTGTATATGTTCCCTATACCCAGGTTATATACGGCCGAGTGCCGTCGAAGGCTGAGGATACTTTTGGAGACACAGGATAACTTGTGTCTGGGGGCAGCGGCTCAGAGGTCTTCGGACCGACGTCGGACGTAGTTGACCTGCGCACGGTCGTGCGCGCGCCAACTGCGGCCGACGTCGGCCCGAGGACCTTTAGAAAAGTAGGGAATTTGTCATACAAGTACGTCTTAAATTGGAGTAGCAATGAAAGTGGTGACTGAGGCTTGGAATAGACGGATTTTTTTGTTTTGTTTGTTGATCATAATTTCATACCGTTATACAAAGCGAAACATACTACGAGAAATGTCTTTGTGCGAATGCTCTTTGAACTGTAAATAGTGAAATAATTTATACAAATATACACAATTGCAAGCAATACATACATATTATAGACAAATGCATACGTCGTATATGGACATCGAAGACAACAAACAACAAACAAATACACGCATGCACACACGATATACGTACACGCACGCGCACACACGCTTGCACGCGCACACGGTGAGGTCAATATACTCTAAATCACCGCAAAATACGACTGGAATCATAATTAAACACAAAGTTACGCGTAATTATGCACACATCTCGACAACGGACGACGTTCTAAGTTATCCAATATTGTTATTAAATAAAAGTCATGATTTTTCTTTAAAAATGCTTCGTCAGTCCATAGGTCGATTTCTGCATCAGTTCACAATTTGTGTCGGAGTTCACAGCTTGGTGTGAGCTCACATCATTTTTTTTGTTATTGTTGCGCGAGTTCACATAAACCCCTTGACAGATGTTGACGACATCGTAGTTAACGTGTCTTTTCCAGCCGAGCGTTATCGTCAGTACAAGTCTCAGGAGGGTTGACGCCCTAACTGCGAACAGCATCTCAAGCTGCAAGAGACACAAACCCTCATGAGCCTCCCGCAATCGCGGGGGGCTCATGAGGATTTATGTCTCTTGTTAGTTCTATGTTCTTTCTGCTTAAGTTTGTTCCATTTACTTCTGTGTTCCTCACACGAATGTCGGTCAGTGTCCAGTCGTTTCTGACGCGCAATTGTGATCACTGGCAGCATAAGGAGTTTCTTTTCTCCATGAGACAATCACCGAACTGTGCTCGATTCAGGTGAGACTGTCAGCGCAGACAAAGCGGAAGTTGACCTGAGTGCTGGTCTGTAATTTTGGACCTTACGGCCTTTCGGCCGTAAGGTCCAAAATCACAGACCAGCACTAACAATCGTCTCCTGTTATTGTGTCTCCATTAAGTTTGTGCAACTTCGCACACACGTCATATACTGAGGCGAGTTCACATCAGTCATAGCACGCATCTGCCGGAGTAACTGACGAATCCAACTGTTTAACTCATTCGAAGGCGCCCCGCATCAATAGCTGCGGAAGTGCCGTATAGCGTTGATGGAGGCAACGTTATACGACACTTCCGCGGCTATTGATGCGGCGCGCCTTTTCGATGAGTTCAATCGTTTCCTAGCATGCTGTGAGAGGTAGACATGTCCTGTATAGGGCTCGGGAAGCTGACGTCATCACGCCAGTCGTGGCGGCCATCTTGCGAGATACGGGAAATCGCTGATTTTGTCAACTGAATGTCAGGAAAGTCCTGATGTGCTATAAGCAATAACAGCAAATCTTGCCATCACTGTAGAAAACCGCTCACCAGAATCGGTTTTTGTTTGTTTCCAAAGAGGAAGAAAAATGAAGAAAAAGTGTTGAAACACTATTTCGCTACTATCTCATGACTATGGTATCCTCTTAAGTTGGCGGCTGACGCGCCGACGCTGCTAGGCAACGCGGGGAACTTCCCGAGCCCTACTCAGTTTGCAAACATTCCCGCCAGCCCGTACAGCTTACTCGCGTGACCGCAAAAGTTCAATGATTGTAAACTTTACGGCCGACATCTTATTCTGCGATGTCCTTAACCATTTTTGTACGTTTGACAGAGTCACTCCTTGGTCTGAATTTTCAAGCGTGTACGGCGCACCTAAGGCAGAGCTATCTAGGTCACGGCCAAGATCGGGCACAGGATCAGGCATGACTGATCCGACACTGCCATATGACACAACATTATGGTGCACCGAGGCCTTTAGCCGCGAGATGTAGTCAGATTTGTTTTATTGGTTTGGTGTAACGTCCTGCAGTTGACACACAGTAGTTTATTGCAAAAGACAGAAGCTTACAAATCCTGAACCTAAGTCTGGAAGCCACTGGGTTTTCCACCCATAAACGCACAACGTCCCTTTTCTGTTATTTTCTTACTTGAAAAGACAATTCCAACAAAGAATGAAACACGCTTAGATAGGACAAGTGCGCTTGTCCTTTTCTAAATGTGTTTCTATATTGTTTGCCTTTCACACGCTTGACAGTCACCTTTTTTTGGTCTGGAAACTCGTGCGATCTCGTACTTAGTTGAAAAAAAAAAAACACAAACACACAATAAAACCCCACAATGTCGCCATACAGAAGACAATTTCTAAGTTTCAAAACGTTCGCATAGGGTTTGGTGACAAAGTTTCAAACCAAAACGCACACGTTATAAAGAGGTAGATTCAGTTCCTGCACGCTCATGGGTTCTTCAAAACAAATCGGACCCACTAGTCTTATGGAGAAACACCGGCGTCTCCGCTTTTCTAAAAGGCCTCAGCAAAACTGTACTGACGAGCAAAAGAATGCGACATCATTCGATTCATCGAAGCCACTTCACTGTTTTCGATGACTCGAATAATGTTACATTGCTTTTGCTCGTCAGTATGTTTTATTTTGCTTGACCACATGATCAGCATATGTAATGTCTTTTTTTCCGCTCCCAAGGCCAAACTGCTTACATGTTAGAATCCTCTAAGCACTCCGTGCAGGACGCGGGGGATGAATATGTCATTTCAGCCCAAAGGTAGTGCCTGATTAGCTTGGCGCCTGTATAGGCGCCCAAGCTAATCAGGCATTACGCTCGAGTTCACAAAGTCGATCCGTTTCAAATTTTGGCGCCGGAAAAAAACAGAGAACCGACGGCCAAAATAGTAAATGACTGTGGACTACTTTTTCATCTGATACCAGTAGCAGTGTTATGTCAGAACAAATGTTTCCTCCATTTTGCTTCATTCTAAAAGATACATTTCACATCACAACGTTAATGAATATGTTTTTCTTTAACTCATTCAACTACGACATGGACCGAGCCGGTGATAGTTCAAGGCTTGTGCCAGAATAGTTTGGCGCCCATAGGCGCCAAGCTATTCTGGCACAACCCTTGAACTATCACGCTCGATCTGTTTCCAGAAGTGTAATACAGTCTTCAGGAAGCAACTTCAAAATTTGCGGATTTCGGTCCTGGACTCAGAATGTGTTAACCATCACGTGTATTTATTTGTCCTTTGTCTATTGTGCGAAAGAATTTCTCACGTTTCTCACACTTATAAACATAAACAATCACAGCATTAAATCGCTGCTACACGACGAATATTTATAACTCTCAACAGCAGCGTTTCTTGAATGGCTAGATCCAGAATCGCCGGAAATCACGTGACGTTTGAAGCGAGATTACTGACGAAGAGAACGAGAAGGGAGAGAACCCAGAAATCCGGGTAGCTCTTCTGCCATGACGACGCTGCCGAGTACCTTGAGCCAAGGACGTCTTCTGTGTGGTCGATCTCGGTCCCTGCAGTAAAAGGAGAAATCAGACCACGCTAGAGCGAAGACTAAATTATACAGACCATAATTACTATAAGTGTGCAACGTCTAAGAAGTCGTTAAAAGTCGACGCGTTATGTCGCGGGCGACAATTGTTTGAACAGGTATTTTCCAAGTGTGTGTTTCAAGACAGTGTTTTGAGACAAAGAAACGAACGAGCCAGATACGCAGAAATCTTTTTACGTATTAAAATGTCAATTTTGCGGCGTACTGGCATACAGACGTAATGTAATGTTCTAAGCATGCAATTTTGAAAGAATACTTTTGTTGTACAGGACAAGATTATGCGTTAACACATCTTTTTTTCTGCGTCTTCGATTTTTTTTAAAAATTCGAAATATTCAAGTAACCTTGAATTACCGCAGACCTCGTCGAACGAACCCTTCACTTGACAAAGAGTTTTTGTTGTTGAGAATAATATCTTCCCATGTTTAATAATGCATAATAATACAGTGTTGTGGTAATAAAACACGTTGCTACAGACATGAAACTTGTCTGAATTATCAAAACAAATCATCTTCCCCGATATTTCCTGTTAGGCAATATTTGTTTTTTTTTAAAAACAAAACCAAAAACCCCAACATAAACATTTTATTTTTCACTAGAAATTTCTTTTTCCTTATCTTCTCGTTATTTGCATATTTATTTTCTGTCTTTCGTTTTTTCTGGTCTTGGAGTACGTTGTTGTGAAGTCCTTAAATGTAGCTGGAGTCCGCCGCGCCAAGGGAAATTTTAAAATTAAAAGTAAAATGTTTATTTTTGCGTCTAATATTATATCAAAACAGTGCACAGCATGTGGTGAAAATTCTCTCTCTCTCTCTCTCTCTCTCTCTCTCTCTCTCTCTCTCTCTCTCTCTCTCTCTCTCTCTCTCTCTCTCTCTCTCTCTCTCTCTCTCTCTCTCTCTCTCTCTCTCTCTCTCTCTCTCTCTCTCTCTCGGCAAGTTTGAAAACTGGTCCTGTTACCAATAACTTCTACCGTTGGAAAATAAAGGTTCATTGTTCATTGTTCATTCTCTCTCTCTCTCTCTCTCTCTCTCTCTCTCTCTCTCTCTCTCTCTCTCTCTCTCTCTCTCTCTCACTTGTTTTTATATCTCTGATTACACAGCGGTACACCTAGGATCAGAGCGCAACTCACCTCTTTTCACGTTGAAAGTGTCCCCTGAAACAAACAAAGCAAACAAATTAGTACGAATGTCGCCACCTGATGCTACCTGGGAAGAGGAAAACACAAACACTAAAGAGAACAAGAATAAGAACAACATCACCATCAACAACAAGAATAAGAAAAACAGCAACATCAACGACAAGGCAAAAGACACGCGAGGCCTTAGTTTGCCTCTTGGCACAGGTTCCGGTTGCGTGTCGTGCTACACGATGCTTCAAAAGATTTCTGCAAGAAGAGAGCCATTGTTGCAACATTTTCTGATGCTATTGTGATGGAAAGTTTTTACCGGAAATAAGGCTCTAGCCTCATTATCGGAGCGGCCGCATAGCGTCTTCATATGCGCAGCAGTCTCACGCTTAACCCTTTAAATCCTGATACGCTCTAACGCGAGGTCATTATGACCATTTTTAGTTCAAGGGCGGTGCCAGGACAGCTTGGCGAGCAAGGGCGCCAAGCTGTTCTGGCACCGCTCTTCAACTAAAAATGGTCAAAATGACCGCACCAAGCTGTCATGGCACCACCCTTCAACTGTCACTGAAAATGCAACCTTCATAATGGACATCTCACAAATCTAAAAAAAAAAAAATGAAACCTCTTGATATAATGGGTTAAACCCACATATACCATCAGTCACACTGGGTGTCTCTCTGGTTTCGCAATCGCATAAGTCATAGCGAACTGGACGAGACAACCAGTGTGACGTTTCAAATGAATCAACTCATTCAAGGGGCCCCCGCATCAATAGCTGCGGAAGTGTCGTACCGCGTACATTTTCGGGTTAACCCATCACTTTAACCCACGCCGCATTCACCACATTTTGGAGTTGTCAGCTAACGACTTACAGTTGCAAGAGATGGATCGACCATGATAATTCAAAGGTAGTGCCAGATCAGATTGGTGCTTCAGATGTACGTTCGGCAGTCACCATTTTGCTCTGCCGGGATTTTGATTTTTTCTTTTCTCTCCGCGTCGCACGAGTTTGGTTGATATGCTGTGTAGAACAATGAGACAGAAATTCCTCAATTTTTCTCCTGCCACACGCGCCTCGTGGTTCTAATAATAAAATAATGCTTACTCTCAGGAACGACAATCACTGCCTGCTGCGTTCAAGGGGAGGTAAATCGCACGCGAAGAGGCCACTGTGCCGCTTTCATTATGAGCACAGAGTGTTGTAATATTATTTGTAGGGTAATTCCGCACAGGCACGCAACAAGCACGATGCATTTCTGTTGGCGCACTCACGGACACGTACGCGTAAAAAAACGAGATATTGCATTAACGAGTGAGAGAGAGAGAGAGAGAGAGAGAGAGAGAGAGAGAGAGATGACACATTCTACCCCAGGACATTTTGAAGTTGACCTCTGAAGGGCTGTACTACAATTCTAGAAACAGATGGATCATGATAGTTTAAGGGTGGTGCAACATAGCTTGGCGCCGATGGGTACCAAGCTATTCTGGCACGACCCTTGAAATATCATGCTCGATCCATGTCTTGCTGTGGTGTGTCGGGGCGGAATGAGCTAACCCCTTCGGTAGCAGTGATCACGAGTTGTGTGTCAGAACCGACTGCGCACTGAACAGCACTTGAGTGAAAAACGCAAAATGTAACTCGGAAAAAATTAGGCATGGGGAACATTGGGACCGACAAGAGACATAAATCCTCATGAGACCCCGCGACTGCGGGGGCTCTTGAGGGTTTATGTCTCTTGCAGCTGGGTAGCGGTCGCCCTGAAACGGCAGTGAGGAGATTACAGGACAAATATCATAATATTGTCCATCTTGATCACAGTCCTGTTAATCTTTACAATGCATGCATACGACATTTAACCAAAAAAATGCGTGTCGTGCATGATTTGACGCTCACTGGTTGTCTCCGTCGACTCGCTACCGCTGATCAGCGGTAACGAATCGAGGGAGACAACCAGTGTGGATTTGACTGTATCATACACTACAAAGCACAAAGCTGGTCAACTAACTTCCCAATCATAGGCGATCTTTCGAACCAACCATCGCAGTTGCGAGAAACAAAACTAACCGTTGTGGCGGATTTGAAGACTGACTGAAACTGACTTTCAGACGGCTGAAAAACGCTTCACACACACACACACACACACACACACACACACACACACACACACACACACACACACACACACACACACACACACACACACACACACACACACACACACACATACACACACACACACACACACACCTTCGCCTGCCTCTTTCATCCCCCCCCCTCCATCCCCCCCCCCCCCCCCCCCGCCATCAACCCAACCCATCCCAACTAGTCTACAACTATACTGTGCTTTGAATGCGCTGACTGCTGATACTGGAGTAATCATAAATAAAGGCCAGTTTCTACTTACAAGACATATGGATTCTCATGAGGCCGTGTGAGTGCACATGGGTTCATAAGCATCTATGTCTCTTGTATTTAGTGGTTAATGGGTTAATTTTTTATTTAGATTTTTAAATGTCCATTTAGTATTATAAATACGGCTAAACGGACAACAACAAACAAACAAACAAACAAAAACAAACAAACAAACAAACAAACAACAACAACAAAAATACCAATTTAATCCTACGGCCGCATTTCCCAAATCTTGTAGGTGTCACATAAAACGACCGTGCAACAGTGCAAGGAGGTGGATCGACCATGATAATTCAAGAGCAGTGCCAGATTAGCTTCGAGCCGGATGGCGCCCTTGAATTATCATGGTCGATCCATCTCCCGCTATAGTGCGTCGGGGCTAAAATTAATGGACTGACAGAGAGTACTGTGGATATGCTGACACAGCAAACCGTTTTCTTCAAACTCGGCGGGATTTTGTTTATTTTTACACGCCCGGGAGAAGAACTGATACTCCATTTTACCATGTCTTTGCAAGAGATAAGAAAACAGGAACCTTTCTGAGTTAATTTCAGGATGTTTTAGAAACATTCGTTCGCTGGGCGACTGCCAATACAGGTAGCCTGTTTAAAATTTGAGTTTTTCCATCATCGTTTGATTTCAATCGACATTTGTCATTTCTTGACGATAAAAAAAAGTCCCCGGCTTCTCATTTATTTCCCACCAGGTCATCCTTTTCTGGCTTCCGCTCATCCTTCTGGTCTGCCGAATCCTGTCTAAATTTTAATAAGGTTTTCTCATTCTTTGTTATATTCATTTTTATCTCTCTAAACAGTGAAAGTTAGACTCTCTCTCTCTCTCTCTCTCTCTCTCTCTCTCTCTCTCTCTCTCTCTCTCTCTCTCTCTCTCTCTCTCTCTCTCTCTCTCTCTCTTGGTAGCAAAGGCAAAAGTAAAAAAAAGGTCTGCGAACCGATTCTTTCATCCCTGGAAAATTTCAATTCCTTTCACGACAAGTTTGCAAAACTAGTTGTCACAGCCAAAACTCTTCTACCGTTATAAATTAAAGTATCACCGTCATTCTCTCTCTCTCTCTCTCTCCCTCTCTCCCCACCTCACTCCCTCCCTCCCTCTCTCTCTCTCCCACCCCCCACCCCTCTTATCATTAGCGCGTGTCTGTGTGCATGCGTGCGCGCGTGTGTATGTGTTTGCGCGCGTTGCGTGTATTTTTTCCCCTTCTTTTTTTAATGTATGACCGAACTAATGAATGAATTTTATTTATAGTCTCTTCATGTTTAATGCCTCCTAATCTTTTCTTTGTGTAACTTGGTACTATTGGTATTACAATTATTACCCTGTGTTTGTAGAGTAGCAACGGCAAGTATGAAAAATGGCACATGTGCTAATTACTTCATCCGTTGAGAAATAAACTTGCATCTCATCTCATCTCATCTCATCTCATCTCATCTCATCTCATCTCATCTCATCTCATCTCATCTCATCTCTCTCTCTCTCTCTCTCTCTCTCTCTCTCTCTCTCTCTCTCTCTCTCTCTCTCTCTCTCTCTCTGGACAGTTTCGAAGAGATGCATATTGAAGTTACAAAATGTTCTAATAATTGGTTCATCATCATTAGCATCAAACTCATAATCACTGATCTAAAGTCAACATCCCACCTCCCCCCTTCAGCCCCCCCTCTCCCACCCCCCCCCCCCCACACACACACAATCCCCCCATTTCACCCCACCCTCTCCACCGCTCCTTGTCAGTCTACACTTTATCCTAACACTAAAAAAAATCGACTAATTATCATCTCCACCCCCCTTTTTACCACCCAGACCCTCCCCCCCGCCACACACACACCGTTTCCCTTCTTTTCAGGGTCCTCAGTTGCAGATGATTTTTCCCACTTCTGACAAGTTTATGACACCCAGCACGCGGTACTAGCAGGGGTCTGTGACTTTTTGCCAGCAATAACAGATTTCCAGTGAATTTCTCGCCATTGCGTGATGGCAACCGTTCCACAATTTACTATTTCCCTACGCTGGCGGACCTCTCCAGCTGTGAGCAGTGCAGGGTTCGTGCGTGTGTGTGTGTGTGTGTGTGTGTAAGTGTGTGTGTGTGCGTGCGTGCGTGTTTTGTGTGTGTGTGTGTGTGTGTGTGTGTGTGTGTGTGTGTGTGTGTGTGTGTGTGGGCGCACGCGTTGTGTGAGTGTGTGTGTGTGTGTGTGTGTGTGTGTGTGTGTGTGTGTGTGTGTGTGTGTGCGCGTGCGTGGAGAGGTCGGAATATTGGAAGAAACGATCATGAAAAAAAAAGCGCAAAATACGTTGGCTTTCCAAAGTGGTAGTTCTTTCACCTCGATAGCCAAGTGATTCGCAACTTAACCATCTGGCTGTCGGCAGCGCATTTTTGCCGCGATGCAGGAATCATCGCAGCACAAAGCGCTACTGACAGCCAAAGGGTTAAAAAAATGCTTGAAACGAATCAGCCGTGACATCTCTAAAGTAGTGTGTCCTGTAAACGTGGCGCCTGGATCAATGTTTATATTCTAAAGGCAGTGCCTAATTAACTTTGCTCTTAAAGCGCAACTCTCATCTCAAGGGTAGTGCCTGCTTATCTTGCGCCTTAGGCGCCAAGCTAATCAGGCACTACCCTTGAGCACATGCGGTCGATCTTCACTGACTTCCCAGTTCACTCTGAAAGTTAGAGGCCGGGAAAGACCTGCCTGTCATCGTGTGCGGAAGAGGAATTTTAGAGAAAAACAGATAAAAGCATCGCATGATGTTTTTGTTATCATATGTCGGGATGGAAATGCGCAACGGGGTTATTTGGCCACGGTTGGGGGTGCTAAACAAAGTAAGTGACACGTTTGCTGCACGGAATACGGTTCTCTCACGAAAAGACTGTGCTTACAGAACTGAGAAGCATCCATCCGTCCGTCACCAATCCCTATCTCCATACACCCAACCCAACCCAACCCAACCCAACCCAGCCCAACCCAACCCAACCCATTCCAGTCCAATCCAGTCCAGTCCAAACCAATTTAATTCAGTCCCTCTTCCCTCCATTCATACACACATCCATACACTCAATCCATTCCTTTCCATACATTCATTCATTTATACGCCCATTCCGATCCGATTCAGTCCACTTAACCCAATTCCTCCATACACCCAATCAAATCCTAATCCAAACATTCATACACCCAATCTAATCCAATCCAATCCAGTCCAGTTTCATCCATCCATCCATCCATCCATCCATCCATCCATCCATCCATCCATCCATCCATCCATCCATCCATCCATCCATCCATCCATCCATCCCACCTAGTCAGTCAGTCAGCCATTTTGTCTATCAGCCTCATTTTCTGTAAGTCTCTCTCCCATACCCTGTCTCTGCAATCGTTTCAGTGGCCATCATGAATCTAATTTAGCATTTTTATAAGAAAATGATATTTCCTTCAAAGCAGCGAGAATCAGGCGACATTTTCGTAACACCTCTCTCTCTCACGCCTATAAAGCCAATTGTTTTCATCCCTACGTCACTCGACCAGTTACTTTAGCGCAAACCGTACCATGTGACCGTGATACAAAAAACCCTTGTAGCGACAAATGGCGGACTTCTTGTAGCCCTCTTTGTGACGCATCTTGGATGCGAGTTTTCTCTACGAAAGATCAACAAAACGTTCTAAAGTAAAAAGTTTCTTAGTGTTGTTCGAAATAAGCACACTCAGTACTGGAGACGGCAAAGTCATGAAATATTTTAAATTACCTCATAAGTCAATTATGTATAAATGTATATTCCTTTGACGTCAGTCATATCTGACGTGATCCAGGTCGGAAGATGTCTTCTTGATGTATTTTTACGAAAATAGTTGAGGAATGAAAACAAATATGTTATTGGTTGCAAGGGCTTGCTGCACGGACCCTTGTAGGCCTTCGGGAGGTCAATTGAACCATTGCACCTCTCAGGCCTTCGGCCTTCGGGGTACAATGGTTCCTTTGACCTCCCTCAGGCCTACAAGGTTCCGTGCAGCAAGCCCCTGCGACCAATAACGTATATTGTTTTCATCCCTACGTCACACGACCAATCCCTATAGCGCAAACTGTACCACATGACCGAGCTACAAAAACCCTTGTAGCGACAAATGGCGGACTTCTTGTAACGTTCTAAAGTAAAAAGTTACTTAGAGTTGTTCGAAACAACAAGCAAACTCAGTACTGGAGACGGCAACGTCATGGAATATTTTTAATTACGTCATAAGTCTATTATGTATAAATGTATATTTCTTTCACGTCAGTCATGTCTGGCGTGATCCAGGTCGGAAGA
This sequence comes from Semisulcospira habei, assembly GCA_036245525.1. NCBI lineage: Eukaryota > Metazoa > Mollusca > Gastropoda > Semisulcospiridae > Semisulcospira > Semisulcospira habei. The sequence goes on along the minus strand of BTPG01000001.1, from coordinate 71,673,990 downwards.
TGCCTTCATGATTTCTTTTAGGAAAATAGTAGAGGAATGAAAACAAATACGTTATCGGTAGCAGGGTCTTGTTGCACGGACCCTTGTAGACCTGGGGGAGGTCAAAGGAACCATTGTACCTCTCAGGCCTTCGGCCTTCGGGGTACATTGGTTCCTTTGGCCTCCCTCAGGACGACAAGGGTCCGTGTAGCAAAGCCCTGCTACCAATAACACTTTTATTGGAGCATATCTAATGTGGATAAATAAATAACTAATAAAAATGAGCTATGAGGTGAACGTAACCGAGAAGGTTATGTAATCTAATTAAATTAAAAACCGGCAAGGTTGCTGCACTTATTAGCGATGCGTTAAAGTGGTAACCCCTTCACGGCCGAGAAAAAGTAAACACTACACAACTGCAACGGGCACAGATCCTCATGAGCCATCGCAGACGCGGGGGCTCATGAGGATTCATGCCTCTGTTGTTTATTTTGCACCACATTGTATCTTTGGCAGCTGGGGCTCTTTAGCGTTGAGTTAGATCAGATTAACCCTTTGCGTGTCGGTAGCGGTTTGAGTCGCGATGATTCCTCCATCGCGACTAAAACCTCTACCGACACGCAAAGTGTTAAACCTAACCTAACAAAACCAAAAAAACAAAACCTAAGACCACTGCTAATGAAGCGTTAATGAATGAGGGACATGAGAATCTCTGTCTCTTGCAGGCTGATAGAGCCAATTTATGTCTATGACGGTCAGGAAGATAAAGTTCAGCCATGAACATGATTGTGAGCAAATGATCTGGCAAACAGAAAAGTTAGCTGCTTATTTTCGTAGATGCGTTCCACAATATTATGCCAAACTTTCCTAACAGACTGGAATGCGAACGATTGTTAGATTGTGTACTTGTTTATTAATATATATTTTGTGCTGGTCTGTAATTCTGCTACTTAAGACATAGGGCGGAAAGATCCAAAATTTCAAAAATTCGACTTAATGACAGGGTATCGACAAATTGATCATCACCTATTTCGGTTTCATCGATATTTAACCCTATAAACGCTTAGTGCATTTAATGCATGAATCAACACCAGAAAAAGCGCTACCTACAGCCAAAGGTTTAAAAAGCAATCACAACTGTAATACTACGTTAATTTGTTTTCAGTATGAGATAAATTATAACAAACAAAAATTTGGACACACATGCGATACGTGCTAAGCAGTGTCAGCTGTAGTTTTCTAAAAGTAACATTTCTTCTTCTTCCTCGAACACTCTTTTATATGGACAGCCCGGTTTCCTCTATAAATGCTGCCGTGCGCCGCAGGTCCTCCAGGCCTCCATAGAGCTTGCGGGACACCTCTGTCTCTTCCGGCCAGTGTCTCCGTCTGAGGGTTGCGAACGTGGGGCAGGTCTGTAGCACATGGTCTGTTGTCATGCTACCAGAGTTGCATGGGCACTGGTCTGACTGGCCAATTCCAAACTTGGTGTGGAGATGCCAGTTCAGTTTGTTATGGCCGGTGCGTAGTCGGACGATAACTAACTACCTACTCCGGTCTGGTCAGTAGGTGATAGCCATCTGTTTTGTTATAGCTGGGGTGTTCTCGCAGCCACTTTCTTTTCTGCTTGTTTTTGATGATAGTCTTGGCTTCTGCATAGGACGTTGTTTTGTCTTCATGGGTTGTTGAAGATCCCTCCTTTGCTAGCCTGTCTGCAGTTTCATTACCTCTCACCTTGCAGTGTGCAGGTATCCACTGCAGCACAACCATGTGTGTTGTACAAAGTAACATTTTATAATTGAACTCATTCAGCCCCACGCACGTATTTCCCAAATTTTGGAGGCGTCATCTAACGACTATGCACATGTTGCAGGAGATAGATCGACCATGATAATTCAAGGGTAGTGCCAGATTAGCTTGGCGCCGACAGGCGCCAAGCTAATCTGGCACTAACCTTGAATTATCATAGTCGATCTATCTCCTGCTGTAGTGCGTCAGGGCTAAATGGGTTAAGAAAATCGCGGCATGCGCGTAAAGTACAAAAATTTCCCTCATTAACACGACAAACGAAAGTCTGGCCTCAAAATAGCAGAAACTGAAGAGTTTCGACGAACAGGAAACATCCGCATAGTTAAACCAGGCCAACCCTCTCGATCAGCCCGAGGACGTACGAGTGGCCAATATTATTTGCCCAGCAGGAGACATGGATTCTCGTGAGCCCCTACAGCCGCAGCCGCAAGGGCTGATGGGAACCTGTGTCTCTTGCAGAGATCAGAAAAAGACTTTCAAGAACAGGAGATTGGCAGAAGTAAAATGTTTCACCTTGTGCAACTTTTAGCCACGTGCAACACAGGTTTTTCAACCGAGCAGATTGTCTAACAATGCAGGGACCTATCAACAAAAGGATTTTTCACAATCAGCTCAAGGACAGAAAGTTGCGCTCTTTTGTTTAGTAAAGAAAGACAGTTAGTTATTTGGGTTTAACGCCAAGCAGGCAACTAAGGCCATCTCAGTCACGGCGGTAAGGAGAGACAGGAGGTTGAGACCCTTTATAGTAAGGACTAAATGGACGGCTTAGCCGGATCGACCCTATCACTGCGGCATGCGCCCTCTTGGCGGCCGTAGTGTTTATACTGGATAAGTACGTACATCAAACTGTAGATGCAAATGAGGCGGCTTCTTGCGTGCAAGAGACACATATTCTCATGAGCCCCATGTTGGTGCTGTGGCTCATGAGAATTTACATCTCTTGCAAATGGAGCGGACTGGGGAATCTACGTAGGATGTTTGAAATCCTGTAATGTGTGACCTCCCTACTTGTGACTTAGGGATACTCGCTATTAGTCCGTCAATTCCTGACACTCTTCGACAGGATGTGGATCCACCATGATAGTTCAAGGGCGGTGTCCTGAAGTCATGTAACGTGTAACCTTCCTACTTGTGACTTAGGGATAAACTCTATTCGCCCATTAACTCATTCGCGGCAAGCCGCATACGGATGCCGCGCATCCGGATGCGGCTGGCCGCGAATGAGTTAATCACTGACACGTTGCGACAGGATGTGGATACACCATGATAGTTCAAGTACGCCGTCGGGACCCGACCTGAGTTGCATATATCTTTTTATTCAATAATAATTACTGCTGAAACAGCTGAACTAAAATTAAAAAAAAATAATAAATAAATAAAAAAATAAATAAATAAATAAATAAATAAATATCAACCAAACAATCAAACAGCCATTAGATTACGCATAATTGCTAGGGACACATACTAAACTGAACAGCTCTTGCGCCTGTCCAGATGGTAAGCCTGGAACGCTGACCGAACTTTTAGAAGTACGCTAAATTATGTGCTGCATTTATTTTTTTTAAAAATACTGATTAATGAAAAAAAATGAACGAAAGTGTTGTAAGTTGTGTCACTGTTCCACTCAGTCGACAAACAAAAAGAAGTAGAATATATTTTCGTACAGGAACCGTCGCAAAACAAAAGCGGAAGTCACAAAAGATGTTGCCGATAAGTCCCTTAACGCTGAAAAAGACATATTATGCCGCGTGACTTTATGGCCAAGCCGCCCATATATTATGTCAGTTTGCATTGTTGGAGTATAGCGTTTCATTGACTGCTACTGACGATACCGTTCGGCGAAAAAGACGCGTAGTTACGTCACTAACCTAACTACGTAACTACGTCATTATCTATCTACGTAACCGCGTCTTTTCCGCCGAACGGTATCGTCAGTAGCAGTCAAGTCGAACGCTAAACCCACATTAACCCTCTCGGTTTGACGAGCAGCAAGAGGGCGATCTTGGTCAGCAAGACGCGTTGATTCTCATGAGCCCTTGCAGAACGCAAGGTTCATCTAACTCTATGTTCCACGCGTAAGGAAGTGTACTGAACAAACGACTCTTTGTCAAGGAAAGACGATAAAGAAAACTTCCCATAAATCTTTTCCGTCTCACAATCAAAGCCAAAGGGTTTCTATTTCGAGGGTCCGCTTGACAAGCACTGCGTGCACATCGCAGGAGATGACTTGATTTGTTGACCTCTTGTCAAAGAAAGAAAGAAATTAAGAAAAAGAAAACAACAACAAACGAACGAACGAACGAACGAGCGACAAACAAAGAAAGAAAGAAACGGATGGCGCCGAGCTAATCTGGCACCATCTTTTAAGTATCATGTTCGACCCATCCCCTGCAACTGGTATATACTTGTTAGGCGACACCTCCAAAATGTGGGAAATGTGCCCGTGGGGTTGTATGGGTTAAACAACCCAATACGTTTTACAAGAGGAACGCATTCGAGTTGTGCGGATCCACACTTTTCCCACATAAAAAAAGTATGGACAGGGGGAAGAGCTCACGTGGTTTCGAGAAAGTTCGCTACAAGCAAAAGAAAAAGGAACCCCTCAAGCATCTGTAACAGGCAACAGGCAAATTAGTCAACATAAAAAAAAATTAAAAACCCAGAAACAAACGAAGCCACGAGACAAAAAGTAGACAGTTTGTTGGCAGAGAAAACCTGTTCTCGCGCCTCTCGCGGCTTCCTCATTCAACTTGTGTGTCACTGTGCTAATCGAGAAGAACGGAGAGCGGTTGTCATAAAAATGAGAAACGGAAGACGGTAGTCGCGAAAGGAGAGCCTTGTAATTTTGCGAGCACAAGGGGATTGACCCCGTCACTGCCAAGAGAAAATGAGCATGATCCAACTGCCAGAGACATAGACTATTATAAGCATCCAAAGTTGCTGGGGCTCATTAACGATTTATGACTCTTGCTGACACCACTTCGTGTTCATGGTAATTTTGGCGGCTGGGGCTGTTAGGCGTTGAATTAACAAAAAAACCAAACAACAACAACAAAAAAAAAACAACAACAACAAACCCCCCCAAAAAACAAAACAAAACAACAACAACAACAAAAAAACAACAACAAACAAACAAACAAAAACAAAAAACCCCACAAAAAAACAACGGCCTACAACAAGAGATGGATCGATCATGATAATTCAAGGGTAGTGCCATATTAGCTTGGCGCCCTTAGGGCGCCAGAGCTACTCTGGCACAACCCTTGAATTATCGTGCTCGATCCATCTCCTGAAGCTGGTGCATAATGGTTAGGAGATACCTAAAAATAATTGGGAAATGCTGTCGTGGGGTTAAATGAGTTAACAAAGATTTCATAAACACAGTCTGCGTCCACTGGTAGTTAGAAGGTTAAAATGACCTTAAGGTAATTCCAAGTTAACATGGTCCCTTCTGTACGCAGCGTTGTTTGTGTTAAAAGAGGGGTTAAAAGGTAGGCTACAGAAGAAATAATATCATATGTATTAAACAAAAACCAGTTAACCGTTTAGCTGTCGGTAGCGCATTTTGTAGCGATGATTCCTACAGGAATCATCGCGACCCCCCCAAAAAAAAAAAAAAAAAAAAAAGAAAAAAAGCGCTACCGATAGCCAAAGGTTTAGACGCCTTTTTCAAAACGTAATCATGTTCAACGCGTCGAAAATAATTGATTGAAAAACAAAGTCATTTATGAAACAACTAAGAAAATCGTATAAACATTAGTGAATGAAATGCTGGGAGACAAATATAAATTAAACCAGGAAATGTGCTGATTTTTACATTAGAGGTAATTATGTTGTTCGGGGAAAAAACGCTTATCACACGCAGGTGTATCACTCGGAGGCCGAGCTCAAAATGTCATGTTCATGAAATTTCTAGAGTGCAGGGAATATTTTTTTTCCCCTTCACGACAAGCTGCAGGAAGTGGTTCAATCCAACGATTGGTGGTCTCCCTTGATTCGCTACGCTGATCCATAGTAGGTTAGTTCATTGAGGCACACTGGTTGCCTCCCTCGACTCGCTACTACAAATCTCACTCGGCCCGAGGATCTTTTGCTATGGGGCGCTGCAAACGCTTGCACCGTGGCAATATATTATCTTCAGATTTGGCAGGCCGGTGTACTAGACATCGCTCTTGGGTGGTGCCCTTTCAAACGCGACATTCCTTCTGGCACTGCCACAAAACCATCATACTCGATCTGTCGATCGAGTATCATAGTTTTGTGATAGCGCCAATACAACTTTTTTATATTGCTTTTCTAACAATTTGAAGAATACACTTCTTCGCTATGAAAAAGAATCTAGCTAGCAAAAAGTGTAACTCAAACGACAGACTACTCTGAAATCGAAAAGGGCTCTACAGAGTCTTCCCCCTTTGTAAAGCCAGGCCAGGAACTCTGAGAAGACAAAAGAGACAGCAAATGCCAATAAAATCAAGGGAGATGAGCAGGAGGTCAAGAAAGACAACCCTGGGACAACCTTAGTCGAGATGGGAGCAAAGAAGAAGAACCACAGGCTTCAAATGAAAAGTCAGTCCTTCAGCAACCCTTCCCGCTGCCAGAGGAACGCATTCACATTATCCCTGACAACGGTAGGGGCTCATGAGAATTCAGTGCCTTGTGCTGATTCGACATCGGCTCTCTTTCTCGAACCCAGGGCGTTATTTGGGTGTAAGTGTACTACTGCAAATTGCAAATGTCGGGGGGTGGGGGTGGGGTGGGGGGGGGGGGGTATGATGTTTACTAGTTATAATTCCTGGCTAGAATGAAGAAAAGATTTGAGCCAAGTTTGTCGATAGCACAGTGTACGACGAAAGAGCGCCGACAGAGATTGCACTTTTGGCCTTTGAAATTCGTGACATTGAACAAGCGCCTAGCTGATCAGGCACTAACCTTGAGTTAGCATGGTCCATACGTCATCGTTCTAACCTGTACGAGGTTAAGTCTGCATGTAAACTTCTCAACCCACTCACCGACAAGGTTCGCACATATTGCTAGTTAATTTAAATCCAAAGGGCGTCAGTCATCCGAGGAATATTAGTCTAGCAGCTGCCCTTCATAGACGATCAGCCGTTTACGAGATAGTGATTTTCTAGAGAGTAACAAAGGTTTGGGTATATCAAAATGAAGTCTAGTATGAATAAAAGCAGTGCGCACTCGTTTTAAACCGCCGGAGGATGGAGACATTTTTCTGTAGCACATTTTGTTTCCAGTATGGCTGCAGACGAAACCAGGACCTTCGCGGCCATGTTTACAGGGGATCAGTAGTTTACACGGGTCTCATTGTTCCTGTATTCAGTGGTAGTATGCACTATATGTCACTTAAAAGGATTTCATTTTTTAAAGTAATATTTGCACACTTAGATATATTAAGAGAAGAAACAATTACGAAAACGCTTGCCTTGAACGCAAAATTAATATCGTTTCGCAACAATAAGGTATCCCAAAATCACGTGATCAAAACATCACGTGACGTCACGACCTCTGCGGACGTGAATTTCTGTGTGCCGACGGGTTCTTTTTTATTTGTTCTACATAAGCTTGTTTGTTTAAAAAAAAAAGGAAACGTGTCAAGTTGCTGTGTGCATTTTTACGGCTTGATGAAGGTTTGTCACGTTTATTTCCATTCACTTTACCATCGCTTTGCCCGTTTCATTTCGACAACACAGCACCAAAACAAAACGTAACCCACAACACAAACGCTATCTTCAAAACCTATGTTGCATTCTGTAAAAGAAAAAGAGTGCCACACCACTTGGTTTTAACTGTCATGGCTGAGCAAAGTTTCGGAACTTGATTAATTATTTTATGCAGCAGTAACATTTATTTTAATCAGTTGCACTGACAAGCTATGTTGTGATGTGCGATCACTGCCAGTGCCAATTTTGCAGTCTCAGTGATCACTGATGGTACAGTACACTTCACACTGAAAAAAAAAAAAAAAAATACACAGTACAATGTGAACACGCTTGGAAGTTCATGCAATGCTTTGCTTAAAATTAAACCCTATCTTGCTAGCAGTAGCCTACTGCACAAAAGAAGAACTTATTTTCCTGCTGTGTTATTTGCAGTTTGTCTGCATATAGACATTTGCAGTTCGCTGCAAGGATTCTTAGCAGCTGACATTAGCACTGACATATTGGGATTAAAACGACAAAGAAAACGGAGAAAGGTGACACAGAGATGATTTAATAAATCAGTCAAGTGATCAAATGAATGAGATATCTATGTTTTATGATAAACAGCTAGTTATTGGAGGGGGGGGGGGGTGGGGGGAAGGAGGCACATACTTTATAATGTACACGTACTATTTCTTTCAGTGTTTCCATCACCCATTCATAACACCATTAGACTCGATGAGTTGTCATGTTTTGAGTGGTTTACAAAATACATGTACTTGTTGCTGTTACATTATCTTCTTACTGGTTTTGACATTTCGCTGTAAGATTTACAGTCACATACTTTAAGCGTGTTCCCCCTAACGCACACAGAGGTTGACTGTATCATTGATATGTGTGTGTAGGTAGCGTTTGGTTTTGTTTGAGGTGGCAGTTTTGGCCTCACCTTTAAGTTTGGTGCCGCTGTGCATGTGGCCACCAGTACTATTTACAGAACTGATGACTGCATGTGCAGGCTAGTTCACGGTATCAAAATACGGTGAACTGGGCAGCCTATTGTTTGAAGTGATCAGTGGTAGCAACATCCATGATGTATGTGTGTATTCGGCCACTGGTACTGTTTACAAAGGTGCTGTTTACAGAACTAGTGGCTGAGTAGGCATATTATTATTAGTACTGTTATTGTTATCAGGTGTGGCCTTATCTCTAAGTTTTGGTGCCCCTGTGCATGAGGCCAACAGTACTTTTCACAGAACTGATGGCTGCATGTGCAGTGTGGTTAACTGGACACATGAAATTTGTAGGTGGGCAGCTAAAATACAGGCAGTCAATACAAGCCACTTGCTTAACCTGAAGTCTCTATATATAGATTTTACAGTCCACTAATGCCCATCAATATACAATTGTGCATGTCTTTTGTGGATATTCTGTGGTTTTGTATGTGGGCTGGGGTTGAAAGTGGGGCGGTATGGCACCTATTACCGTTTATGTACAAAACCTTCATTACAAACAAACATAAATTAATAATTTTAATAAATAGTTATTTGGGTTTAACGCCGCGCGGTAGACTACGGCCATCTCATGGCAGTTAAATAAATAAGATAAAGTAAGTCAAAGATACCTGGGACATAAGAATGCTAAGTAAAGTATAGATTATGATCATGCACAGATGTACATTGGTGGATGTTCTGCGGTTTTGTGTGTGTGTAACTGGATTGGGGTTGGGAGCGAGTGATACTGCACCTATTACCATGTACGTGTATAAGACATAAGACATTTATTCACCAAGTAAAACGTTACAAGGATTTTTGTGTGGCATGGCGACAGTAAAATATGTCCTCACTTGTAGGGCATTCATCATGTCATACACTTAGTTGGCGATCATCCTATATACAGCACTAAAAGATAGATAAACACAATATTAAACACAAATCAGTCATATGTCACAAATCATGGAATCACGTTGTTCCGTGCATGGTGATGTATTGAGGACAGCTTCTGGGAAAAAAATTGCATCTGAATCGAGAGGTTCTGGCTTTAAAAGCACGAAACCGCCGGCCAGAGGGCAGAAGCTCGAAGAGATGATTGGCTGGGTGTGACAGATCTGACAGAATAGTACTGGTGGCCACATGCACAGGGGCACCATGGTGTATGTTCTTGAGCTGTATGCTGATGTGTATGTACAAAACCTACATTACAAACAAACAAAACAAAACAAACAAACAAAATAAATAAATAATTTAAATAAATAAGATAAAGTAAGTCTAAGGTACCTGGGACATATGCATGCTAGGTAAAGGATAGATTAAAAATTATGAACATACACAGATGTGTATGTCCTTCTTTTGGTAGGTGTTCTGCGGTGTTATGTGTGTATTTAGGTAAGGGTTGGGAGCAGGCAGTATGGCACATATTACCATCTATATATGTGTATATTTTCTTGTTTGCTGATGCCCCCACCCGGGTCTGCCCTGGGGGACTTGGGTGGGGTTAGGTACTTTTTAGTTCCCAGGGTCACCCTGGTCAGCCCCACAGGGTGGGTTTCCTTTCTATTCTGGGGCATGTGTTTCTGTCTACCCTTGGTCCATTCACCTGTATTTGTCTTTTTAAAACCCTCCCAACTGTCTGCACTGCCTGTAGCTCTTGATGTTGGATGTGTGTTGCTAGACAGTCTTAGCTTTATTTAGGCCCCATGTTGTAGGTTTATTTAACGTATTTGACCGGCTGGCGACATACATTCAATTTTCTGTTTAGTTTTTTTTTTTCACAAGCAGTGCAGGCACGTCCTGAGAAAGCCTTGTTGCTGTCGGGACGTTAAGCAATGTACAATCAATCAATCATTGTTTGCTGATGTGTATGTACAAAACCTTCATTACAAGCAAACAAAATAAATAAATAATTTAAATATATACTTATTTGGGTTTAATGTCGAGCACACGACCAATGCCATCTCATGGCGGTTAAATAAAAAAGATAAAGTAAGTCAAGATACCTGGGACATATGAATGCTCAGTAAAGGATAGATTATGAACATGCACAGATGTAAGTGTCATTTGGTGGGTGTTCTCTGGTTGTGGAGTGGGGTTGGGAGTGGGCAGTATTACCATATATGTGTATGTGAACATCAGCATATGAACAAAACCTACTTTTCAAACAAATAAAAATAAATAATAAATTTAAATAACTAGGACATATGAATACCAAGTAAAGGATATATTATGAACATGCACAGATGTTTGTTCTGTGGTTTTGTATGTGGGGTGGGGAGCAGGTGGTATGCACCTATTACCATATGTGTACATGTTATGTTCACATCATATATGTGTATATGTATGTTCTCATCTTGTATGCTGATGTCCCCCACCCAGGTCTACCCTGGGGGACTTGGGCGGGGTTAACTACTTTTTAGTTCCCAGGGTGACCCTGGTCAGTCCCACAGGGTGGGTTTTCCGCTCTATTCATGGGCGTGTGTTTCTGTCTACCCTTGGTACATTCACCAGTATTTACCTTTTTTAAACTCTTCCTACTGTCTGCACTGCTAGTAGCTCTTGATATTGGATGTGTGTTGCTAAAGGGTCTAGTTAGGTTTATTTAGTGTATTAGACCAGCTGGCGACATACATTCAATATTCTGTTTAGTTTGGGTTTTTTCACAAGCAGTGCAGGCACGTCCTGAGAAAGTCTTGTTGCTGTCGGGACGTTAAACAATGTACAATCAATCATTTTATGCTGATGTGTATGTGCAAACATACATCACAAACAAACAAACAAACAAACAAATAATAAATTAATAAAATAAGTTGGGGATACCTGGGACCTATAAATATGCATGTTAAGTAAAGGATAGATTATGAATATGCACAGATGTATGCATATTGAAAACAAATTTCCTCTCCTTGGTGACCACTACCATACCACTATAGTGATCATGTGCATCAAGGAATTCCTTCCATCCATAATTAAAAGGATAAATAATAAATAAATATGTAAGTGAATACATACATGAATCAATAAAAATAAATAAATAAAACATGTAATATAATAGAGAGGGCTACTATCTGTATTGTGTCTCATGCAGTCCTGATAAAGCTTAATCATAAGAGTCCTTGTGAGTACTTGAGTGCGGATTGGTTGAATTGGTTGCAAAAACTAAAATTTTATATTTAGGTGTTTAGCTGAACATGGTGATTTTGATGGAAACGGTTCGGAGATGGATTTCACTCTGCCTGGCTTGTGCTTAAGACCAGTCGGATACGAGTGTGCTTGACCAGTTAAAAATCCCATCTCCACTAATAAAATAAATAAAAAAAGAGCAGACCTGCACTTAGAGCCGTTAGGCTGAAAAACAGACGAACAACATGCATGTTGTATCCGGCCAAAGAATGTTGAAGATGGTCGGCAGACACATTGCACAACATGCACAAAGGGAGTTTACTTTCGATATGCTTTTCTCCCACAAAAGACCGAGTTCTATGGAAAAGGCTGTTTTCAAGACCAGGAAAAATAACGTATTTGACGTTGATAAGATGTTCAAATCGATAATAATCTCTGTTTCAATTCAGGAGCAAAGTAAAGCTTCATCAACCGTGCGCGTCTGATTGACTTTTTTAGAAGGCTTCTCGCTGACCGCCATTTTGAAACTAGCGACGCGACTATGCTTACCGCATTAAAAATAATACTTTTAAACTTATTTTATCGTATATATGTATGCATGTTTACTTGCTGATGATTTTAATTTACTCACTGGAATAAACTTGTAACTTGTATGCTTGAAATTTTCAATGTTATGCACAAAAAATGTCTTGCACCTTATCCGGGCCATGTACGAGGACTAGTGGTTCCGTCACATCGAAAAATAGCTTTCGAAAAACACTTCTACAAAAATGTCTCCATCCTAAGGACAAATATTGTTGCCATGCATAAACTATATGGCATTAGTACTTTCGTTTCGTACCTGCAAACCATTGTTACTCTTTTGACGAACTACTTAGTCTGCAGAAATTGCGAAAAGCTGCTGGACTATATGCATATCAAGTGACTTCAGAAAGAGGCATAGATCTTCATGAGCCCCCGCAACTGTGGTGGCTCATGAAGACCTATGTCTGTTGCAGCTCGACCGTCAGTGTACGTTTATTTTCACTTTTTCTCGGCAGTCAAGGCAGTAACTCAAAGCCAAAGGGCGCCAGCCGTTCGTGGTATTTGGATAGAAAGTGATGCCAGCCGGAGGCTTAGATCCTCATGAAACCCCGCAATTCAGTGCAGGGGCGCATGAAGATCTATGTCTCTCACAGCTGGATCACGTGTTCAAATTTTCCTCGACACTGTAGCGGTTCAACTTAAAGGGCAGCTCTCTAGTAAAATGGTGGTCCCAGCGATGGGTCGCTTACCATTTCGGCATGGGGCTTCGTGTTGATGCAATGAATCGAACTTACTATCAATCAGCCACAAAATAAACATATCAAAGTCACTTTCAGTCCACAAAGTGTACTTACTTGTGTACAGTTCAAGCAGAAAAACACATAAGAAGTCACAAATCGTCTCTAATTCACGGTACCCGGTTCCGGAGACTGCCGAACAAATTTTCAGATTTGCCGCTCGGCGGAAGTGACATCACAGGCCTGACCTCGGTTTGTTTACGCCTAGCCGGACAGCGTGCTAACTTGTGACAGAAAATGAGCTCATCAGCTGAAAGTTCTGATTCGGACTCTTACGTGGATTCGTCGGAAAATGAGTGTTTTGAAGCAGGTGCACCGCGAGGCCTCAAACCTTATATGCTTGAGCCTCTTGTACGGACAAATGGAAAAGAGCGTACGGACAGACCAACCACGCCCCTGTCTCAGACCGGGCCTATCTCAGACCGCCACACCTGAAAAGCCAGTGCCGAGCGAAAACCCCACGGGCTGGTAAGCATACATAGTACAATACATTCATCGTATTAGATTACGTTTTCATGTGCACTTGTGTTTTATTATCGTCGTTATTAATGTCGAAGTTAATGATGCGACATCAGTTGCTTAAGTTTACCGTATGCTCAGAGGCTGGCCTAAGACCGTACCTCGTTTCTCACAGCATGTTCACTGCACCTAGTGACCTATGCTAATGTAAACAAAAATTGAATGGTTATCTCAATCTTATTACTGTGTTTTGTTTGTTTGTTTGCTTTTTTGTTGTTTTGTAAATAAAGGTATCATTTCTGAATTGCCACTAAATGCACCAATTGATGATTTGATCCACAAGTTTATTTGTTGTTCAAGAATGTGTATCAGTTCAAGTAATACACTTGAAAGGTTTGATCTGCTGTGTTTATAGGGTGCTGGAATGTGTGTACACACACTTATGAGATATATATATATATCCAGGTGCACGAATGGATTGGTTCACAAGCTGTAAACTAATACTAATAGCTGGTATCTGAATATTTAAAATGCAATTTTGACCTGAAAACTATTTTTTTCCATGTCTTCGGGTGCTCCGGTCAACAGATTCTATTGCCTTGAGGATGACTGTTTTCACGAACGGATTGAAGATGGCAAGATGGAGGCCAACACTGAATTTTCCTGCATCACAAGGCACCCCTCTTTCGAAGCAGTATGCCTAAACATGGATGTGCTGCGCATGGCTTACTATCAAATGCGACAGAACAATGAAGCAGAAAGGCAACATACTGAGGATGAGTGAGTTACTTCTGGCGTTTGTGTGTGGGACAATATCTACAGGAACAAATATCTGCAACATTTTAAAGAAATTTAAGATCTATGTGAAGTGATTAAGGGCAAGAAAAATGAAAGGGAGGTGGGAGCAGTCTGATGAATAGTTTATGGTACTTTTCTACTGGATTAATACATGCACTAAAAATCATGACAGTGAGTACTTAAAATAGTGCGGTCAAGTCTGTGTGGGCAGGTGGGGTGGAACTGCTCTGTGAAAAAGATTTTTATTTGTACTATTATGAGAAAGTTATATAAAGTTGCAGTGGTCACTGTTTCAGTATTAGTACTATTACTAGTCCACTGCTAGTACTACGTTAGTACATAACTTATTAGTGTTGTCACTATACTTTTCACTTTACCATGCAATACTCTGTCACATGAGACAGTGTACACATATGAGACTGTTCCAGTGGAGCCTGTTCCCCACCTCACCAGTGAAAATTAAGTGGGATACAGGACGAAACTACATCCTAGGTACACCATCACCTATGGTTTGTTTTTCAGGTTTTCAGTGACCACACCTGTGACATTGAGAATATGTGTGTTTGTGAAAATAGCATGAAATTGGTAGTGGTATTTTGCTTTTACTGCAAGAAACGCTTACTTTGAATCCGTCATTATGTGTTACAGGACCATGAGATACACAGCATACAGGCAAGTCATCCGCTGGTGTTACGGATGGCTTGGAAAACACAACCAAAAGCCTTTGCCATCGTGTGCCATGCACAAGATTTGAGAGATTTCCAGCAGGGAAAAAAGGCTACAAGGGCTTTAAATTTGTGGACAGAAGCTGACAAACCCGCTTTCCACAAGAACTTGCATACGACGACTACCTTTAGCTCATTAATCCCCATGTGCGTGCAGGCACAGGTCTTGTAGATCGTACCAATGTCGGCATGCAGGCACAGGTCTTGTAAATCGCACCAATGTCTGCATGCAGGCACAGGTCTTGTAGATCGTACCAATGTCGGCATGCAGAAAGGGTTCAATTGTGCTGTGTGTGCATGTAGATGAAATAAACATTTCTAGAGCTACCTATTTTGGCTTGTTCATTAGAAATGTCACACCTACGTTAAAGACAAAGCAACAAAAATGCTTGGAAAGTGCAAAGTAGTCCTCTTTCTGAATCTCTATTTCACATTTGCCAACTTCACTCACAAGCATATATATATATATATATATAGAGGTTATCATTTTAATCAACAGGTCACACACTCAGATGAACAGGAAGAAAAAAAAACATCAGTCATGTTCATTGAATAAAAGAATATATATTTTTCATGTTTCATTATTTAAGAAACATTGCAGTATTTACTACAGTGCATCCAACAACAATCATTTTTCTGTTTAGAGTTTTCCACATGCATACTCATGAGCAAACTGTTAACTCATCACATGCTGAGGATGAAATTGCAAATTATTTTCCTTCGAGATCCTTGTCAAGGTCTGGACAAATTGACCATTATTTTTAATATAATTCACAGATAGTGTCAGAATAGCTTGGCGCCTACAGACGCCAAACTATTCTGCTGCCAGCCTTGAACTATCACAGTCAATCCACAACCTGCCCAAGCATGTCCAAGTTAATACTAATAATAGATAAACAAGTTTGATGCTTTACGTGTTAGCAAAATCACGCAACACGAGTCCAGTGGTCTCTTCAGTATGAATCGTACAGACATGTAGAACACCTTTCCAGGTGGCAAAATAATAAATACATGCATCAGGTATCTGTGAAATCGGGTAGTAAAAAAAAAACAAACAACAGTGCTGACAGTGTGCTCTTTGCACGCCGACAGTTACAATTACACATCACTTTATTGTCCACGAGATGGAAATTTCATTGTGCAATTATTACAGCAAAAGAAAAAAACGTGCTGGCCTGCATACAGCACAACCTACCACAACAAAAGTAACTCCGACAGATAACTATCATGCACAAAATAAATGGGTGAATTATGCTGAGAGTGCATGTAGATGAAATAAAAATTTGTAAAGCTAACTATTTTGGCTTGTTCATTACTTAGACCAGTTCTATGTACCCATTCTGTCAGAGAGATAACATTGGTGACTATTTGTGAGCAAAAGAAATGCAGCAAGGGGTGTGCATGTGATTATGTGTCAAAAGTATGCATGTACAAAAACTGGATTTAAATTTGTGCATCTATTGGGTCACATTTCTTTCAAGTATTCATGTGTACAAGTTGGCAGATGGAAAGACAGAAAACAATACATTATTACTCTTGTGTATGGAAGCTTACATATTTACAAAAGTAAACCCTACGCGCTAAAAGAAAAATAGGAATGTCACACCTATGTTGAAGACAAAGCAACAAAGATGCTTGGAAAGTGCAAAGTAGTCCTCTTTCTGAATCTGTATTTCACATTTGCCAACTTCACCCATGAGCATATATATATTGTATATATATAGGTTATCATTTTAATCAACAGGTTTATGCACTCGGATGAACATGAAGGAAAAAAAGCCACCAATCATGTTCATTGAATAAATAAAATATATTTTTCATGTTTCATTATTTAAGAAACATTCCAGTAATTACTATAGTGCATCCAACAACATGCATTCAATTTTCTGTTTAGAGTTTTTCACATGTTGAGGATGAAATTATAAATTATTTTCCTTCGAGATACATGTCAAGGTCAGCACAAATTGACCATTATAATTCACAGATAGTCCGAATTGCTTGGTGCCTGCAGACGCCAAACTATTCTGCTGCCAGCCTTGAACTATCACAGTCAATCCACAACCTGTCCTAGCATGTCCAAGTTAATACTAATAATAGTTAAACAAGTTTGATGCTTTGCGTGTTAGCAAAATCACACGAGTCCAGTGTTCTCTTCAGTATGACAGTAGCAGTATGAATCATACAGACATGTAGAACACCTTTCCATGTTGCAAAAGAATAAATACATGCATCAGGTATCTGTGAAATCAGCTATTAAAAAAAAAGTGCTGACAGTGTGCTCTTTGCACGCTGACAGTTACAATAACAAATCACTTATTGACCATGAGATGGAAATTTCTTTGTGCAATTATTACAGCAAAAGACAAAACCGCTGAGCTGGCCTGCATCCAGCAAAACCTGCAACAACAAAAGTAACTCCGACAGATAACTATCATCTGCAGGGCCATCAAAATCAGCGTCGGGGACATCACTGCCATCACACATGGTCTGTCTGGGGCGAAACCTATGTAAATGCTTGGCTACCGCCTCATCTCTTGGCACACGGACTGCCTTCTCGGTCAGGTAGCCAGACCCTTCCTCTCGGATGTAGTCAATGCTTTTGCAGAGGGTCCCCAGGACTTTCACTGTGCCTCTGGAGGAGGGCCCCTTGCAGTTTAACAGCATATCCTAGAAAAAAATAACTTAATATCAGCTTCTTTTGCACTTAACAACTGGGGCTAGAATTACATAAACAGAAATTCGGACATCTCAGTGCAACATTACAATAAACGCACAGCTGTAATTTCGGTAGGTAGTAAACAGCACCCAGAATGCAAGAATGTACATAGCTTAACGTCCGGACAGCAACAAGACTTTCTCAGGACGTGCCTGCACTGCTTGTGAAAAAAAAACTAAAAACAGAATATTGAATGTATGTCGCCAGCCAGTCTAATATGCTAAATAAACCAAATCCATTTAGCAACACACATCCAATATCAAGAGTTACAGGCAGCGCAGACAGTAGGGAGAGTTTAAAAAAAGGAAATTACAGGTCAGGTGAATGAACCAAGGTTAGGCAGAAACACATGCCCCAGAAAAGAGGGGGAAACCCACCCTGTGGGGCTGACCAGGGTGACCCGGGGAACTAAAAAGTAGTTGACCCCACCTAAGTCCCCCAGGGCAGATACGGGTGGGGGACCCACCTTGTGGGGCTGACCAGGGTGACCCTGGGAACTAAAAAGTAGTTAACCCCACCCAAGTCCCCCAGGGCAGACCTGGGTGGGGGAAGAATGCAAGGAAAGTGATGACATTGCAACTATAGTCTTTCTGAGGACAAGTCTCAAATTTTAGATTCCATTTTTTATGTTGATGCGCCCTGCTGCTGGCATGGAGTGGATGCGCATTACAAGTTGACATCACCCTGCAGGCGCCATGTCCATAACATCTTAAATGACAGCAGTGTTTGCCATTGTAATTCAAATAACGTATGGTAACATAAGTTTTTTTTACTGTATGTGTGTTCTGTTGTGACTGGCCTTACATGCGCTTCAGTTTTTGGCCTTGCCATAGTAGACCTGGAATCTTGGTTCTCCTTCCTTGGTGGTCGCCTGGTCCCTGTTGTTGTTTTCATTATAATGCATGGCCGCCAGTTTGTGCCTGTAACACATATATAGTAGGTATAATAGAGATCCATGGTGGAATGGCAGTTAATACTAATAATAGACAAACAAGTTTGATGCTTTGCATATAAGCAAAATCACACAACATGAGTCCAGTGGTCTCTTCAGTATGATGGTAGCAGTATGAATTATACAGATATGCAGGACACCTTTCCAGAATAATACATGCATCAGTTACCCGTGATACCATCTATAGCGACATACAATCTCTGTATGACATTGCGGCATTCTTCTGAACTGAACCCCTTACATTAAACAAGGCAATGCATAAAATGTGACCACATCCTCTGTTGCAATGAGCAGCCCTTTTCGCAGTTCGCAGCACAATGCCTTGCAGAAAACTAATTCTATCTAGCAGGAAGATGCCCTGCACTGCATCCAATGCCCAACACTGAGAATACACAGGAGACTGACCTTGTTCGCATTCCCAGCCAACTGAAGGCAGTGTGCTTGGGAGCGAAGTGCAGCAGCAAGCTATGAAAGGCCTCCAGGTTCGAGGTCTGGTCGCCAGACTCAGCTTGTCAAGTTTTTTCCACACCCCTGGAATTAAAACAGAAGAATAAGTTTCTAAAACTTAACGTATGAGCCAATAAAGATGGCAGGTTGGCGGTTGAGAATCATGTAAGTCATGCAGTTTTGCAGAATTGAAAGCAGCAATATAAACAGATTTAGTATGACTATAACACAAAACACTGTGTACACATATCAACAAATGTTCCAAAGCATATAAATTATAATTATATGGTACCTTTCGCCACATGCCAATGTCAAACGGGTGCTGCACGCCATCATGACGGTCCCGCAGATACTTCGTAATCTGTGGATGTCGATCGGTGACAATTGTGTTCACCCTGAGTCCTCTGTCGGTCAACACTGCCAGAGTCCGCTGTAAGCCCTCCAGTTCGTACCACGTGGAATCTTTTACTTCATTGCTCTAATACACACCAAAAACAATAAATTTTCATCCTAACAAAGTAACATATACTGAATCAGTCCCAAAAGTCAATTTTGTCCTCTGTAGATTACAGACAAGTTCACATTCAGCAGGGACACCAGTGCAAGGATGGTGCCATCTGTTTCCTGCTGTAGTGTATTCAGGTTGAAGGGGCCTACTGAGGAGAATGCGACACCATGCTGTCAGTAAAATGTATTCACTAATTTACAAAAAGACATGTCCATTTTTCACAACAGAATCTGACAGAAGTGAACCAAGTCATGTTAAAAACGTTGTTTCAGGCTACACAGAAATTAATTACCACATATGTAAAAAAAGCAAATACATGTAGGAAAAAGGAGATTAAACCTGATTGCAACAGCTGACACACTGACCTGCACCATCTGTACATCAATGACTTTGTTGATGCGCTGATCTATAACCGTGTAGGATCCATATTTCGCGTAGTGCCCAGGGCTGTCGGATTGCCCGTTTCCAACAAGCACCAATGGTGACCATCATCTTTCAGTTGTCTGATGATCTCCTGTTGACACACACATTAATCACTAAGTTATAACATAGTAAAGCATGAAATCCCATCCTAAATAGGTACAGAAAACTTTGGATACAACAAAGTGCCAGCTGGGCCAGATTAGTTTGATGTTACAAATAAACTATGCTGCATCCACCACTGTAGTATGACCACTCTATGAATAGCAATAACAATGAATACTACAATTTTTTTAGATACCGTCTGTTGCCCAGATGCATCTAAAAAGTAGCTTTGGCAGAAATAAACATTACATTCCTGTATGTATCAGTATGTAACTGTCAACACACATATAGAAATGTAAACAAAGGTGTAATTTACATACACCACACCCACCCTCTGCTCCTGCATGGGGCATGGGGATTTCTTCGCTGGCGTTGAGCTCGTAATCGTCTTCAAAGTCATCATCAGACATGCTGGCCTGATCGGGTGCTACTGATGTACACACTGGGGGTGACTTTGCTTGTTTGTCTCCCTGCACAGACACGTGTCTGTTTTCCGCCTGTAGCCTGCAATTAAAGCAATTAAAAGAATTTTAACTCATCCACAGATGATAAAGCTTACACACCTACTGTGTAAATTAATTAAAATGTAACTGCCTGAGAGTCTTATTCAATTATTATACAAATGTGCTATTCACTCAGAAGAAAAACGTGGAATACAAATGTATTGAGTATCCGCACAAAAGATTCACAAGGATAAGCAGGCAAAAGCTGGAAGTCTTTCCTGTGTAGTATATCACCATGCAACATTATGCATGCACGTATACAAACTGCAATTTATAGATTGAATTCCAATCGGCAGTAGTGTCAACACTACCACTTAGTACCAGCTGGTTGATGAGGGCCAAGCCTGAGTCACAAACGCCCCCTCCCCCACACTCTCCCAACAAACACACACACTAAACTTTTATCTTCCTCTACCTAAAATATTCAGAATATGATACTGTGGCTTACCTCTCTCGCCAGTTGCAGCTTCATTGCGAGGACATTTCTGTGCTTCTCCGCTGCGATGGACGGTGTTGATGAAGTGCCGATCGGCCCGGATGCTTGGAATGGCTCCGGGTTTTAATAACAATATTTTCGCAAATTTTATCCTGAATTTCATTAGGTTGGAAAAATCGTCCTCCTTGAAATGTGCGGAGCACATTATCGTCCTTTTATTTTCCTTCTGGAAGTCTCTGCGAGTGGAACGGACGAAGCGGTCACATGGCGGCCACAAAGTTTGATCTGCCGGGGTACGCCGTGTACGTGTGGAGAGATCTTTCTTCGGTTGCTCTGTTGCTGCATCCACCAACAACACAAACTTGCCCCGGCATATTTCTAGATCACCACACAAAGAGTTCGCGCAAAACTGAAAACGATACAATTATCACACTGCGTACAGTCCACGTGTTGATACTTCGACAAACGGGAGCAGATGGGACCCAGCGCGTCATGTTTGTGACGTTATGTCACGTGACTTTTCCGAAGATTGCCGAAGATATTTTTTTTCGGAGGCCAGGTTTTATTTTTGCTAATATCAAAGTATCTACGCAAAGGCAAAATAAACCGTGCACATATTTCCATTCCTCGTGCTTTTTTCAGTTGGATAAATATATTTTATATCACAAAATGACTGTATTTCATGATTTGATGAAATGCAGCTGGGCACCCAAGAGCTACACTTTAATGCACTTTCCAACTTACGAAGGTGATATCGCAGACAAACCAGACAACGAGTTCCACATTGCTGAGCCCGAGATAACCGCTCATAACTAATTGCAAACAAGTGTAAGCAAATGCATCAGGTTGTGGGAAAGGGAGTTAAGGGACCGACCGGCAATTATGTTTCCTGATACCGAGCAATTAGACTCGTGGTCAGACACGCGGCGTCCCAGGGGACGAAAACAAGACGATAGACACTGAGTGGGAACGGACGCTGGCAAATTGGACCTAGGAAAACTTTTACATTACAGGGAGGGCCAGAGAGGGTAAGAGGTAGGAAAAAAGTGACCTGTCAAACGGAGGACTATCGAGGATGTATGGGGTGTAAAAATGTCCGCTGAAGAAAGAGTGGACACTTTATTTTATAAAGTGCTTATAAACAAGCTGAAAAGAGACTACTAAATTTTTTGGATTTTAACTCATTGAAAGCGCCCCGCATCAACAGCTGCGGACGTGTCGTGTAGCGTTGCCAGAGGCAACGCCATACCACACATTCGCAGATGATGATGCAGAGCTCCTTCAAAGTGTTCACCTTTTTTTTTTCAAAATAAACATACCGACATAAATGGACTGTACGTACTTATCGTTTCCGGCGAGACAAGTTACTCCTTAACCCCTTCACTGGCGAGAAATAAGTGAACATGATCCAACTGCAAGACACGTAGATCCTCATGAGCCCCCGCGACTGCGGGGGCTCATGAGAATCTATGCCTCTTGCTGAGACCAATTTGCATCCATGTTTCTTGGACAGTCTTGGCTTTTGGTCGTTGAATGAACCAAGATTTTCGAAACAAAAATGTACGTACAGTGTACTTACAGGGGTAGGGAGGTGGGTCAGATAGTTCAAATTACAATATAATTAAATAGATTTAGTCCATTTCAGATAGTATGTCTGGTATTTTTTCTTTTATACGTGCAACACAATGTATTGAATTTACCAGCTAAAATTTTAAAATGTAATCAATTGTGTCATTCGAGTCATGGGAAAGACTAAAGTGTTTCCGATGACTCGAAATGTCGTATTTCTTTTGCTCGCCAGTATACTCGACCTTTCTAAACGTATTTCTGTCTTCAAAAAGTGGGGAATTACTTTGCAATGTACGCGCTTGGCAATCACTTTTTTTTTTCGTTGTCTGGATTCGAATATTTGCACCTGTCGATGAAACAACCAGCAAAAGTCAGCTTGTGCATAACGCGCGCCATTTTTATCGCGAAATCAGACATAACGCAAGACAGGCCTCTAACTAATAATAATGAATAATGCATAGCATTTATATGGCGCATTTCTCATATTTATAATATAACTCAATGCGCAGAATGTAGCCGCGAACCGAACCCAACAAGCACGCTCACGTGAATCACGTGGTGCTAAGGGCAAGCTCAAGCGAGCTACTGACGGTATTTGGAAATCGTTTTATATTTGAAATTTTATTAAGTTGGCTGAAACTGATACCAAAGTGGCAAACTGACACTAGTTCACGCAAAATTTATTCAGCGTATTTGTTTAATTTTTTTTTTGCAGCTGGAAATTGGTTTCAGAAAATGAAACCCACTAGCCGAACCTTCGATCAAACCCAGGTGTACCTCAAGCTCTGTGTATTTTGACGACAGAAAATTGGTGCCCGAAAAATACCGAAGAAAAAGAGGATGCCCCGTCCAATTTGTTTCTGAATGGGTGCACGCATATTTATTCAGTGCGTTTGGATCACAGAAAATTGTGATACTGACGGTAAATGCAGCCCGCTTACCTGATTGAATCTGCATCATAACCCCTTCGCTTCAAAGACACCAAAGTATAGAGACCCAAGCGCAAGAGGCAGCGATCCTCATGAACCCCCGCAATTGCGGGGGCTCATGAGGATCTATGCCTCCAGCTCGCTTTATCCACATTGTAAATGTTTCTCGCAGGGAACAATTATCGGGCTCTCGGGCTAGTTTCAGAAAATGAGCGACTCTAGCAGTGATGAGGTTAAAGGATTTTCTTTCTCAAACGTGTTATGGACGGATAGCTCCATTCTCAGGTTTGAAGCGTCTGATCGTGGCATCTGTTTAACCCTTTTAGCGCCATTGACACATTTCCCGAATATTGGAAGTGTTACTTAACGACTATGTACCATTTGCAGGAGGTGGATTGACCATCATAATTCAAGGGTAGTGCCAGATTAGCTGGGCGCCTGAAGGCGCCCAGCTAATCTGGCACTACCCTTGAATTATCACGGCCAATCAATCTCCTGCTGTAGAGTGTTGGATGTTAAAAGGGTTAACCCTCCGTCACATCCAAGAGCAAAGCGGCTCACATTCTTCGCACGGTCTCTCAGACACTAAGTAGTGAGAAGTAAGTTGACCAGTATAGCTCAGTTGTAGTCTTCCGCTCATTTCATGCGTAAAGCGAGCTGACGAAAGTAGTTCAAGGGTATTGCCTGAACAGCTTTGCGCCTGGAAAAGCGCAAAGCGATTTAGTCACTATTCTTGTTTTATCATCCTCGTTTAAGCACTAACCTTGAGCTATATTATCCATAGATAAGGCACCACCCTTGACCTATTCATCATTGTTTAGGCACTACCCTTACAACTATATTATTTTTGTTCAGGCACTATACTTCATCATTTATCTTTCTTGGGTTGTGTCCAGGCACACAAATACCAGGCGCTACACTTGACCTGTCACGGTCGATCCATCTGCTACAGCTGATGCTGGCGGTAGCCATAGAGGGGTTAATAGAATTGACCCACTAATTTGCGTTCCCCTTTTCAGTCCAGATCCAATTAGCAGTGTAGAGTGTGGCTCTCAAAGTGATGTCCTACGTCCACGCTGAGGCTAGCGAGACATCCTTCTTTGGTTTTATAGGACGTGGTTTTCTCGTGTGTGGTTTGAAGCCCTGCCCATCTGCTCTGCCCGAGGTAAAAATGCTGGGGTTTGGAGGAATTGCTGGCGTATCCTATGCACCATTAAGAAGAAAAATCTTGGGCCTAGACCATCATGGGCCTTTGCTGGCTACGTGTTCTTATGTACATCGATGAGTCCCTACGGATGTGACCATGCTCATGTCGTGCCAAGTACTCTTCGACCAGTCTGATGTAAGCACCTGGACTCAGTTGCATGACTGAGCTGAGTCCTGCGCCAGCCACTAAACAAGGTGCTCCGCTGTAGCGGAGCACCTTGCTTAGTGGCTGGCGCAGGACTAGCGGAGCACTTTGCTTACTGGCTGGCGCAGGACTAAGCTCACTCATGCAAATGGGCCCTGATGATCTGCTCCAAGACTCCGGAGGACAAACAGGGTCAAAAGCACTAAGGCAGAGACTCCCAGGAGCAAATTACGTTTGCAGCATTTTGTTAGGAATTATATTATTATGTCATCTGATCCACGTGAAGGCCAAGGTTTCTTTCCAGCAAATCTTACTTTGCTTTTGATAATAAATAATATAATAAAGAATAATAAAGAACTCAACAAAAACACAGTGTGCACATGGTCTTCGGGCCAACATAGGCCACAAGCCGGCCCGCACGAACTTGTTGCACCGCCATAAATGGCCGACGTCTGCCCGATGATCTACAGCTCACTCTGATGGCGTTCCTTTCATCAGTCTGAATCAAAACTCTCCTCGTGTACGCTTTCCTTCATCGAACGCTGTTCCGTCCAAAGCCTGCACGCCTCCTCCACAGAAGATGCCAAGAGTATAAGGTGGCATAGAACTTCACGTGCCCCCGCATCTGCGGGGGCGCGTAAAGCTCTATGCCTCTTGCACGTTATATCATCTGCAAACAATACTCACTCCTTGAGCGGAAAATTTGAAGTTTCAGTAAGGAAGATGGGGGGGGGGAGCGAGGGGGGGGGGGGGGGGGGGGGGGGGGGGGGGGGGGGGAGGAGGAGCGGGGGGCGGGGGAGCGGGGAAGGGGTGGGGGTGGGGAAGGAGGGAGCGGCGTACAGAAACCCAAGATGGTACCAGGGGTATACTCAGGTCTGGCGGCGAGGGCTGTTGAATTTCTTCAATCAAGTCTGGACGACGCAACCCACATAATTAGGCAGACTGATAAACGAGGAAGGCTGGACGGAGATCTCTTCACCTGCGGCATACGTGGCTAATTAACCCATTCCCCTGTGTGTGTGTGTGTGTGTGTGTGTGTGTGTGTGTGTGTGTGTGTGTGTGGTGTGTGTGTGTGTGTGTGTGTGTGTGTGTGTGTGTGTGTGTGTGTGTGTGTGTGTGCATGATGTTTTTTTCAATTTATGCCCATTAATATATTTTGTGGCAACGGCAAGTTTGCAAACTGGATTGTTTTGTGTCAAAACTTTTATCGTTGTCAAATAAGGTATCATGATGATCATCATCATCATCACTATCTCTATTTCTCTCTGCCTCTCTGTCCCTCTCTGGCAGGGAAGAAAGGAAATGACAAGATTGTGGTGCGTGCCGGTATATGTCTGGAGCGACCAATTTGAGCCAATATGAAGCGAACAATGACGAGCTATTTATCTAAAATCTCTGACGATGAATTGTATTCATGGCTGTATGAAGATACATAACGAACTTCTGAATCAGACCAATTCGTATAAATGCACCATAAAGTCTCTCACTGTTAGTGCTCGTGAATGAAACCACACAAATCATGGGAAACTGACAGCAAGATAACCCGTCATCTCGAGGCAAATAGACATAAACGAAACCTTCAAAAGGCATATATTCTTATGAGCCCCCGCAAATGCGGGGGCTCATAAGAATCTATGCCTTTTGCATTTGGTTGGTGTTTGTGCAGCATCTCGGCAGCGAATAGATTAAAGCAAATAATTTAGAGAATAATACTTCTCAACTGCACAAATGTCCACAATTTGAAATGCGCGCAACGTCAAAGCTATCTGGTCGTTGTAAAAAAATAAAAAATAAAAATAAAAAAGTGCACACATTTATTGCTGAATTTACATTAAATCCAAGGAATAGACCCAAGACGGCTTCAGCCAAACTCGTATTGCATTAACCCGTTCACTGCTGAGAAAAAAAATGATCATCATCCTACCGCAAGAGGTATAGATCTTCGTGAGTCCCTGCAGTTGCAGGGCCTCATGAGGATCTACACCTCTTGCTGAAACCACTCTGTATCCATGTTCCTTGGATGGCTGAAGATACAGTGTTTTCTGTGAAAGGGGTGAAGCATGAAAAAGGCCTGATTGCGTATTTCAACAATTCGACCACCCAGGTCCATTCATGCTTTATGGGAAACTTTCTCTGCAACCCAAAAGAAAATCGTTTATTCTGGATTATTTGAACTTAACCCCGTCACTGCCTGCGTCCAGAAACTATGGCACTGTGTCCGAAACAACCGCAGATTCACAGCTAGATAATCTCAACCGAAAGAGGCAAATAAACAAGAATAAAGCTAGCAAAGGGCTCATACGGATCCTCATGACCCCTTGGAACTGCAAGCATCTATTGGAGTCTATGCCAATTGCACTTTTGTGTCTGATATATCCGGCAGTGAAGTGGTTAAGCAGCAAGCAATCATTTAAGTGGATTATTCGAACTGAAGCCGCAGCCAATCATTACATTCACAGACTATTTGAACTTTTCCCAATGGCCAATCATTTTAAACTGGATTATCTGAACTGAAGTAGGAGCCAATCATTTCATTCATGCATTATTTGAAATGTTCACAATGGTCGGCTATTTGTTTGGATTCATAATCAATCGTAACGGTTCCAATCATCTAGCTTATGTTCAGCGATTGGCATTTCTGACAGACTTCAGAAACTTCAAAACTGCTGAGCCGACGCACTTTCTATCGGTACAATGCAGCCTGCAATTGCGTTCTTATCTTGAGGATGAATAATGCTATGTCTAGGTTTTAGAAAGATTCACAGATCCTCATCAGCCACTCCTTCCATCCCCACCCCCCCCCCCCGACCCCCCCGCCGCGGTCTGCGGGGGCTAATGAGGATCTATGCATCTCGGCACGCTAGTCCATACTAAGCTCTTATTTCGCCGCTGCAGAAGTTTCATAACATTCGGCTTGTGGAACAAAGGTGCTACAATGAAAAGGCCAGCAGCCAGAGGCGCAGACGGCCTTTTACACGTCGTCTGGCGGCCTCAGTTTTACACGTCGACTCCCTCGATTCGCGCTACGGTTGATCATCGATTCGCTACCGCTGATCGGCGGTAGCGAATCGATGATCAGCGGTAGTGAATCCAGGGAGACAGCCATTGTGGTGGGTCTATCAGTAATAATCAAAATGAAACGACGCGTGATTTCATTTAGTACAAAACCAGCCTCAGTATACCGCGTCATTCACGATCGTGTTATTGCAGTGCTGATTTACAACAACAACAGAATTTGTGACGAGAAAACGCTCGGTGAGCGAAAGATCTTCGGGTCGACGTCAGCCTTAGCTGGCCCGCGCTGACGGTCGGCCTGAGGATCTTATGCTAGCGAGTGTGTTATATCAGATACCGCGGTATACTCAGTAGAGCGTGATACTGCGGCCTGCCTGTATATCCAAACGCAAGTGGGATAAATCTATCAACAGCATTCGGCAGTCGCTGGGGCTCATGAAAATCTGTCCCTCGTGCTCGACTAGTCATATCCGTGTTCCTCAAGCAAAACAGGGTAATCCGACAGCGAAAGCGCGATCGGTTATTCACACATCAAGACACCATTGTTTTGTCGTTAAAAGTTCAGCGGCCAACACTGTTTTTGGCTGCCGGTAGCGGTTTTTGTCGCGATGATTCCTGCCAGAAAGGTTTACATAATATTCTAAAACAAATAGCTTACACGCTCAGCAATTGACGTTTGACCTTTATATTCGACCTTGACCTTGCTGTACCTACCGTTAAGGACGTTGACCCTGAAGCTGGTGACGTCAAGGCTGGACGTGCGACAGACGTATACCCCCGCGTCATGGAGACGGGCGTGCTTGATTTCCAAAATGCTCACTATCGTTCCCGTTGCCAAGGTAACGAATTTGCGGATGAAGACGCCGTTTGTCTCGCTGGTCTGAAGAAAACGAGAAGAAAATATAGCGATTTTGAAGTTGTATAATGCAGCAAAAACAACAACAATAAAACTCAAATAAAATGATGGCGATGATGATGATGATGGTGGTGGTGATGATGGTGATGATGATGGTGATGATGATGAGATGATAATGATGATGTGATAGTGATGACGATGATGATTATGTTACTACTACTACTACTACTAACGATAAAAGGAAAGTTTTCATTCTACGTCACACGAAAGAAGGTCTAATTGATCATTGCAACTTTCAAGCCTTCGTCGTTCGGGGTACAATGGCTAATTTGACCTCCTGTCCGTGTAGCAAGCCCCCCCCCCCCTTTCCCCCTGCCACCAATAACTGATACATGTAATATTTCGGGAAAAGAAGCATACATCAAACACAAAAATACATATACTGAGGAGCAAAAGAAAAGCGACATTTTGTCATCATCGGAACAAAGGAGCAAAAGAAATACATTTTTGGAATCATCGGAAACACTGAAGTGTTTCTGATAATTCCAAAAATTTTGCATTTCTTTTTGCTCCTTGGTATACAATGTATGATAAAAATAAAAGTATGACACCACAATCAAACGCATCAAGGACTGGCGTCGGCTTTATTGTTGACCCGATGAGCTTTTCCCCAGTGGGTAGCTAAAATACCTGGAGTCGGTTGCCTTCGCGAAACCAGTCTAGGTCCTCTGGCGGCTGCTCCTTGGCCGTTGCATTGCACTGCAGGTAGATTCTGTCCCCTTCGTCCACGTAGTTCTGTCCCGTGATCTGTATGTCTGGTAGGGAAAAGAAGGGAGACAAACGTGCGTTCAAAACACAGGTCCGGCTGTCAAACCTCAGACGTGAAACACATAGGTTATCCCTCAAAGCAGAAAATAATAGGTCAAACGTTGCACGAACCTCAGACAGTGAGTGATTTCGTCCAGTCTGCTCCCTCTGCAAGAGGCGTTTTATCTTATGAAATTGTCATTAGGGGCTCATGAGAACCCTAACCCAGTTAGCCCCGCGCCACGCAGTAATCGATCATGATAATTCAAGGGTAGTGCCAGATTGGCTTGGCGCCTGACGGCGCCAAGCTAATCTGTCGCTAACCTTGAATTATTAAGGTCGATCCACCTCCTGCAACTGGTACAAAGTCGTTTGGTGACGCCTCCAACATTTCGGTATAGGGGTTAAATGGGTTAAAGATCTACGACCACTTGCAGTGAAGAGGTTAAAGGTCGACACCAAGCAGCACAGTCTGAACGAGCGGAATTGGCAGTAAGTACTTAGTCATCTCTAGGGAAACGTTTTCGCTTTGTAATGTGTCTATCCTTTTTAACCCCAAGGGCCCATTTCTTAAATTTGGGAGGTGTTGCCTAACGACTATGGGACAGTTACAGGAGAAGGATTGACCATGATAATTCAAGGGCAGTGCCAGATTAGCTTGGCGCCTACAGGCGCCAAGCTAATCTGGCACTACCCTTGAATTATCATGGTCAATCCATCTCCTGCTGTAGGGACTCGGGGCTGAATGGGCGAAACCAGTTCGTACTTACTGGGTGTGCTTACTGTTGGCTTCGGCTCATCTGAAAAGAGAAAAATAAATCATCAATTTACACACAGCAAACCCTACAACATTTGTCCGAACGGAGATGCAGTGTCTGAACTCAAAATCAGACAGACACTGAAGAACGCAAGAAATGGATCGTCATCAAAAACTGACGAGCACAAGAAACGCGACTTTATTAGAATCAGCGTTTTCCACGTATCAGACGACGTCGCATTGCGTTTTCATGTCACTAGATAAACATTTTTATTTCCTCCCTTGTATTATTATTATTATTATTATTATTATTATTATTATTATTATTATTATTATTATTATCAAAATTATTAATATTATTATTATTTTCGGTGGAAGGGGTTATGCTATACGAGTTATTTGTTTATTCACACCACATAAACATAACAGAATTAAAAAAAACAAAAATATCCACCTACTAAAACCTATTTCATAAATAATTACAATTCTATTTGTACAGGGAATTGACGAAGTGGCAAAGGTTGCGGAATAATTACACTAAAATTTCAGGGTTCTCACTTACAACAAAAGAGGTCACCACCGTGTCCTAGAAAACAACCAAAGGCTATTTACCCCCTCCCGACGTGATCACGATAAAATATACACAAGGGGAACAAACAAACTATTTCACTGAAATGAAGCGAAAAACAATGGAACCTACCCATGCAATCGAATAATTAGCACGACCTACTACGGCGCCAAAGTCCCTAGGGTACTCTGAGCTAATACGTCACCTTCAGCTCCCAAAAGACACGCGTGGTTCTCAGTCTAGACTAAACGCAATCAATTTTCGTCAGCTATTGACGGGACTATTTGAAGTTCCCAGTAGCAAATGTCCTCGGGCCTACGACGGCAGCAGTGGGCCCGCGCACTGCCGTGAGTGGGCCCACTGCGGGGGTCGTGCGCCCGATGACCTTTGCTTACTGTGTATGCAAACAAAAACATAAAAATAGCCAGCAAAGAAACACGCTTGTGATTAAACAAAGCGAGTTTCTTTTTGTGTTGATTGTTGTTCACTTTTTCACTCTCAACCGCCACGAGCATGCTTCAACCCCTTCACTGCCGAGAAAAAAGGAACACGACCCAGCTGCAAGAGACAGATCATCATGAGCTCCCGCAGTTGAGGGGGTTCATGAGGCTCTATGACTTGATGAGACCAGTTTGTATCCATGTTCCTGGATGGTTGTGGCCTTTGGTCGTTGAATGAACACAGATTAAAAAAAAAACAAAAACAAACAAACAACATACGTTCAACGGTAGTAAAGAGCTTGATTTGTTGTTTGTTTCCTAGCATTTTATACGCTTGGCAGAGATGTTCTCGATTGCATAGGAAACAATAGAGGTGTTTTCATGCGTTCTAATTATTATAAAAATCAAAACGGCTATACGTCTTGTTTTCACGTTCGCTTATTGTGCCCGAAATACGAAATACCCCGTCCACATTTGGGAGTTATCCTCTGAGGACTGCATTGCAATTCTGGAGACAGATCGATCATGACAGTTCAAGGGTTGTGGCAAAATAGCTTGGCGCCTACAGGCGCCAAGCTATTATGCCACCACCCTTGAACTATCATGGACGAGCCATATCTTGAAGTTGTGTGTCGCGGGCAGAATGAGTTATAAATAAATAAATAAATAAATAAATAAATAAATACACACATAAGTGATTGAATAAATAAATGAATGAACAAACGAATAAATAATAAATAAAGTGATTGAATGAACGAATGAATGACGACTGAATAAATAAATAAATCAATCAATCAAACTAAATAAATAAATAAATAAATAAATATCACTAAAATTAAAATCAAAAGTATAACTATACGGAGTGTAATTTCTAGCATTCAATCCTGATTGGGATAGTGACGACACATATTCATAATTCATGGCGATTCTCCTTGGGCCGTGTTTATCTTATTCCGATTCATTGGTAGAAGTAGCTTCACATGGTTTGCAAGAGGCATAGATCTTCATGAGTCCCTGCAGCCGCAGGGGCTCACGATGATCTATGCCTTCTGTCCCGCGCGTTTGTGAGACTCTGTCCCTCTCGAGGATGGAAGGGTCCAGATCTTCGCAAATTCAATTACATTTTTTTTTCACACAGGGAAAGTCACACCTATCGCTATAACTAGCCCAGTGGGCGAATGTTCTAGGCAGCAGGCCATCTATAGGGCCGACGTTGGCATTTATACATAGTCCGCTGGCTAACTAAAGCCCGCGTCGGCAAGCGTGACTTTTGCTCAATGGGATGCCGTGTATAGTATGCAATCATCTGACCCA
>BTPG01000001.1:71593942-71636442 GCA_036245525.1 Semisulcospira habei | reverse complement strand
AAGAAAACGATACTGACAAGTAGAAAAAATGCAAAATTTTTGGAAAGACCATAGTGTTTCCGATGATCCCAAAAACGTCACATTTCTTTTACTCGTCAGTATATTTGGAGTGGACTCTAAAAAATAAAAATAAAAACGGTCATAAGGAAACACAGACACAACAAATACATTTAGAACTTTCAGGATTTTGTAATATCAGAAGTTTACTGCAAAAGTTTCCACGACTAAAAAGATTACAGCAAAGTTATGTGCAAACACACACACACACACACACACACACACACACACACACACACACACACACACACACACACACACACACACACACACACACACACACACACACACACACACACACACAATGTAGCAATTACTTGTCACATGAGTTTCAAGTGATCTTGCCCAAATTCGACGATGGCACGGGTTATATATAAGTTGATGTTGCCTTGCGTCAGCTAAGACTGTCTACCCTTCTTTTCACAATCCATGTGAGTAGGCCCACGTACCAGGGGTTTTCCACTGCCTTTTGAGAGTAACGAAAGGAACTCTCCTGTGCACAAAAGAGGAGAGGAGCAGAACAAATCTTTCACTTTATGATACTCATGCAGACTTAAGACCTTTAGTCCAGCGTTGCTGTACAAATACAAGGAGATAGCGCCAACTATTAACGCATTGCTGCCTGGAGAAGGTCACTGTAACCAAAGTCCGACTTCCCGTTTAATCACTGCCGGTCTGTGATTTTGGACATTACAGTTTACGAGCTGTAAGGTCCAAAACCACAGACCACCACACAGATTTTTTTTCCAGATTTGGGAAGAGAGAGAGAAAAAAATGCAACGACCATGTTCATTGGCACGAAAGATAAAAAGTAGACCTTGACAACATAGCACATTGGCTGCCGGGGCACTTGTTTTGTCGAGATGATTCCTTCACAAAGCGCTACCGACAGCCAAAGAGTTACGGTGGAAGAAGTGGACATCGGAAGGAAATAACAAAACAGCCGTAAGGCGTGCAATCACAGACCAATACGTATTTCTCCCTTGAGAAACAGCCACGCACAGTGACAAGAAACGACGCGCCCCATTCCGCGTTGTGACTGGTCTCGTGATTTTGCACCTGACTGCTTCCCTCCGTAAGATGCACAATCACAGACTCAACCCCTTGATATCTTAATTTTCCCCTCAGGTAAAGGGCATGCACCGTGACATGAAACCACACACGAAGCTACGTGAAAGTAAACACGTTTCTGCTGTGGTGTAAATATTTTCTGTTTTGCGGGCGTGCTTGTTTGTGTCTCGGTCCATCTTCCTATCTCGCAGGCCGCTGTATCAAAGAGGCTCTTGCGGGGGTAAATTGCGCGACGTTTCCGTGATACGTGTTGGCGGTCTGCATTTGGTTCGCGATGTTTAGAACAACCTTTAGACCTGCAGTTAGGTTTAATCCATTCAGGACCTGATGCACTTCAGCAGGAGATGGGTCGACCATGATAATTCAAGGGTAGTACCAGATTAACTTGGCGCCTGTCGGCGATAAGCTAATCTGGCACTGCCCTTGAATTATCATGGTCAATCCATCTCCTGCCGCGCAATAGTCGTTAGATGACGCCTCCAAAATTTGGGAAATACGGCCGTCGAGCTGAATACGTTAACGCCGAGAAGGCGACTAAGGCCATCTCAGGGCGGTTTCTACATGTAAACGTAGCCTGAGTATATAACTGTGTGCTGGTCTGTGTTTTTGGACGGGGCTTACGACTGGAGGCCGTAAGGTCCACAATCGCAGATCAGCTCACAAGTATACATGTAAACTGGCACTGACTTCTCCTGCTTATATCTCTGACTTACTCCATCTGTATATTCCATCTCGCACCCTCCGCTCTTCCTCTGACACGTAAATTTCGCCTTCCCTATTCAGTTCAAATGTAAAACACGTGGCGGTCGTGCCTTCTCCCATCTTGGCCCCGCCACTTGGAACAGCCTCCCCACCCAAGTCCGTAACTGTCAAACGCTCTCCTCATTTAAATCACTTCTCAAAACCCATCTCTACAACTCTGCCTTTCACTAGTTCTGTTTTTCCCAGCCATGCACAATTCATCACCACGGTCACGTATGTGTGTGTGTGTGTGTGTGTGTGTGTGTGTGTGTGTGTTATGTGTGTGTATGTGTGTGTGTGTGTGTGTGTGTGTGTGTGTGTGTGTGCGTATGTTGTGTGTGTGTGTGCGTATGTTGTGTGTGTGTGTGTGTGTGTGTGTGTGTGTGTGTGTGTGTGTGCGTATGTTGTGTGTGTGTGTGTGTGTGTGTGTGTGCGTGCGTGTTAACTGTTAGCCTTTTCATTGTATCAGCGCTTAGAGCTACTTTTAGAATAAGCGCTTAACAAATCTCCTTTATTATTATTATTTATTATTATTAAACTTTCGATATAACAAATCTGCAAGGGATTGTTATAAGCGAAGTAATTTACGTAGAAAGTTCGCTGTCTGAAAAAGCGTTGTTGTATCAGACTTTTGTTATATCCGATTGTATTATATCCGATTTTTTTTAAAAATATCCGACCCCGTTGTCCGCTGTACATGTATATTTAAAATATCCGACCCCGTTGTCCGCTGTACATGTATATTTAAAATATCCGACCCCGTTGTCCGCTGTACATGTATATTTTTCTCAGTTTCTCAGACAGCTTACAAATGCAAATGTAACTGATCCAGTGTCCAGATCATTCTATAAGCCTGTGTGGCTTGTTTTCATCTGATGGAAATGTTATATAGCCTCTCATGCATTTTGCAAAGCAATAAACTGTATAACTCATGCAGCCCGACGCACGTATTTCCCAAATTTTGGAGGCGTCATCTAAAGACTATGCACCTGTTGCAGGAGATGGTCGAACCATCTCCTGCTGTGGTGCGTCAGGGCTGAATGGGTCAAACCAGAAAAAGAAAAGCTTGCGAAAAATGACTAGACCGAAACAGCTTAAAGGTATTGATAAAAGCCACCAAGTGTTTTTACCCCTTCACTGCCGATAAAAAAAGTGCACACAGGTCCAATTGCAAGAGGCATATGTTCTAATGACCCCCAGCAGTTGCGGAGGCGCAGGAGGATCTACGCTTCTTGCTGACACCACTTTGTATCCATGTTTCTCTGACGGCAGAAACCCGTGAGCCTTAAGCATGTTCTTAATTAAACGAACTTTAGTTCGCGAACTCTGACGAACTACAGTTCACGATCTCGGACGAACCAGGTTGGTTCTTAATTGGACGATCTAAAGATACGGCGAACCTAGTTCGAAGTAGTTCACGAACCTCGGCAAACCATAGTTCGCTGTCGGAAAAGGTTCGCACAACGTGTTGAGCAAACCAAGGTGAACCTTTTCTCTGATTGGTCAAAACTTTTACCCTCTTCTGCGTTGGAGATAAGAATACAGTCACCGATACAAACAAATATGGCGGACGGCGATATTTCACTCGGGCGAAGAACAAGATCTATTTTTTTTTATAATTATTGATTTGTGGGAGGCGCAACGCTGTTTGTGGGGTCGCTACTGCAAGGAGTACAAAAACAAACATCGTTCAAATCGCGAAGCGGCATTGCGGCAGCGATTTTGAACACCTTCGCAGACAGTAAGTACGCCGAATCAAGCACTTTAGTTAAGAAAGAGAACCATGGCAAACCTGGTTTCCTGAAGTTCGCCTAGGTTCGTTCAACCTCAATTAAGAAACAAACCAAAAGATCGCCGATCTTCTCCGATCTAAGTTTGGGGATCAATAGTTCTTCTAATTAAGAACAGCTCTTAAACTAACAAAGATTTCAGAATTAAAAGCAAGACCCAGCTCAAGGCAATGCCTAAATAGCTGCAAAGCTAATCAGGCACTACCCGTGAGCTGTCAGGGTCAAATTATCTGTAGCATCCATTAAGGCGTGAGTAATTTTATTGCGGAAATGAAGAGACATGCATCAAAGCGAGGCTAAGAAGGGGAGACAATTAACGGAAATTTAACATTTCTAACACAAATATTTAATTCTGAACTTAAAATACCAAAATGTAATGGAATCTTCCGGTTGAAACGAACCAGAGTTTGTTTGTCGCACAAAAAGGCACACCCAAAGAACGAGCAGACGGTTTACAAACTGAGGTTTTTATATCGAGGGAAAAGCTACTTCATCATTGGCCCATTAACTGCCGGGGCAAGGCGAAGTTGTTCCCTAACCGGCTGCAAGAGACATTAATTCTAATGAGCCCCCGCAGTCGCGGGGGCTCGTGAGGATTTACGTCTCTTTTTGGTCCTAGGTTCTTTATGCCTATTTCTTGTCCCCTTTAGTTTGTGTTAACTGCGCGAATGTGTGCAATGGTTTCTCAGTGACGCGAAATGCGTGATCACTAGCAGCGAAGGGATTAAAGGATACACAATTTTGCTCTCAGTGGATCATGGTTGCCCTTCCGAGCACATTTTGGATTCAAAGAAAGATGGTTGACGAAATATCCGTAACCGATCGTGCAATTTACCAGCTTCCTGAGGGGAAGCCATTTTGCGAGCTCTTTTGCGAGTGAAAACATGGCAGACTTTACTGTGTGACGTCGCAAATGCTGCGTCTTTGTACATGTCTGGGTGAAAATACCACACAGTACACAGCTTTTGGGTGTTTCAACGAGGAAGGGAAGATACAGCTCACACCTGCCGAAGTGGCGCTCCTTAAACCATCAACTCTAATCGAAAACATTCTACCAGCATGCTTGTGCTTGCAAAATAACTCACATCAGATATGACGTCACCGAAGAAGACGAAAATTAATGACGACACCCGCTGAGCGCAGATCGGTATCGTTTTGATCATAATCACAAACATAATCAACATGCACTGATAGCATTCCTGTCAGAGAAGTGACTGACAACATCCGCGTCTATTTATCGATATTAGGCTGAGGCTTGGTTGTGTGTCCTCTTTAATGTGCAAACTTCGCATGCCTCACAGACGATGTTATCCGGCCTGCCGTTACATGGCAAAAGTTAGTATTCTATTTTGAAGAAAAGCGAGATTTACGTTGTTTTAAAATGCAAATGCCGCTTTTTTCGTAAATGGACATGCAGGCGGACTTTTGCAAAATAACGGCACCATTTTGTTTAACCCATTACATCTTGAGGCTGATTCTTTAAAATTTTGCTTATTGTCCTATGAAGGCTACATTACAGATTAGGAAATAGATCAACTGTTTTAGTTTCAAGGGTGGTGCTAGAATAGCTTGGCGCCAGAGGCACCACCCTTGAACTCTCATTCAAATTCATTTCAAGCAATAGGTGTATCAGGATGATAAGGGTTAATAGAAAGCGAGATTTTCATTGTCATACTATAAAACTCTCGCTTTTTTTAAAAACAAGAACGTCCTCGTTTTTCCCATACACCGGCAGCTCTAGTGAATCTGCAACGGTTTTAGAGACAACTTTTCTGGCCGATGGCTGTGAGGGAGAGAATGATGCGCACATACATAAACACTGCGCGCGATTTAGCATGGTTAACCTCTTCACTGACGAGAAAAAGCGAACGTGATTATGACTGCAAGAGGCATGGATCCTCATGAGCCCCCGCGACTGCGGGGGCTCATGAGGATCTATGCCTCCTGCTGAGACCATATTCTCTGGACGGTTGTGTGGCTTTTGGTCGTTCAGTGAACGCAGAATACAGAAGACAAAAAAAAAAAGCGTACCTCCGTTGGCCGGAAAGGGGTTAACAGATCCGTCTCAGTATATCGTGCTCTGGACAGTACAGTACCGCAGTATGGAATATAGCGGGGATGGGTCCCTGGCTCCCAAGTTGGATGAGAGAAGGGAGGTGGTGGGGGGGGGGGGGGTATGGTCTAAAATCCTCATGCGTCATTTGCGTTTTATTCGGTTCTGGTGGTTTGCGGTTGCGATTTGTTTCCTTCCTCGCCATCCGTGAAAGACAGGGTCGTCGTGAAACGCGAAAGCCCAGATAATGTTATCGTGATGCGTTAAAAAAAAGTCTTCCTTTTCGTGCTATTCTTTAACTCCTTCGAATTCACTGCCGGAACAATGTAAAAAGCGCCCAGCTGCAAGAAGCAAAGAACCTTATGAGCCCCCGCAGATGCGGGAGCTCATGAGGCTCCTTTCCTCTTGCATGGCCATATTTTATTCGAATATATCCGTGATCCCTGGATTGTTGGGATTTTTCGGTGTTTTATCTGTCCGACTTTTGAAGACATAACTGTGTGTCCATCAGCCAACTGTCTGCCCGTCTTTAACATTTAAGTGATCGGGGACGACCACTGCCATTGAAAAGGGTTAACCCCTTCATTGTCGAGAAAAAAAATCGAACACCACACTACTGCAAGAAGCACTGATCCTCGTGAGCCCCCGCGTTTGCGGGGGCTCATGAGGATCTATGCCTCTTGCTGAAACCACTTTGTATCCATTGCTCATGGGACGGCTGGGGCTCTTTCGCGATGAATTTACACAGATTTTTGACGTGCAATGTTAGATCAGTGGCAGTGATGGGTTTAAACTACTACTACTACTACTACTACTACTACTAATAATAATAATAATAATAATAATATGAAAAATTCACGACTCACTTGTGACCATGAGGGTGACGTGATGACGCAAATGCCTGGCCCTGGAGCTGATCTGACACTCATACACCCCCGCGTCCTCAAGCTGCACGTTCCTGATGACGAGATTCCACTGGGAGGTGCCCGGGGGGTGCTCCATCTGGATGCGGGGGTCGTTCACGAAAGACTCGAGGCCGACGGTGAGAGGGCTGTTTTCCGAGGCCTTCCTCCATGAAACCTGCTTGAACAGACATGAGGGGGGTGTGATGTTGAGAGATGGGGAAGTGTTAGTAGACAACAAAGAGACAGTTAAGTCGTGCGCACGAAACGAAACATAAACAAACCATCGCTTACACCAGAAACAAAGAAAGTCAAAAACATACAAGCACGCAACCACACACGAAGAAAGAACGAACGAACCGACCGACGGACCGACCAACACACCAGCACAGCCAGTCAGCCTGCCAGTCAAGCAATCACGCAACCAACCAACCAGCGAACCAACCAACCAGCGAACCAACCAACCAACCAACCAACCAACCAACCAAAAAACCAACCAACCAACCAAAGACAACTCGCAACTGATACATGAAGATACGTTGACGAGCAAAAGAAATGCGGCATTTTCACTTTAGTGTTTCTGATGATTCCAAAAATGTCGCATTTCTTTTGCTCGTCAGTATACTTGTAATGTAACTCCTATAAGTTCTCCAGCAGTAAGCCTCCGTTACTGTGCTTCATCAAAAGGACCGTCTTACACATTCAAACGGCACACGCTGCATTCGGATACGCGGCTATACGCTATACGCCGCGTAGCGCTTTACGCCGCGTCCCAGAATGCAGGACGTTTCGAACGAGTCAAACAAAGTAATGACGCAATTGTGGTACCGACAAGAACCACCACAGATGAGATATTTCGCTTTACGGCCGCCACCCCGCTGAACCCAATACAGTACAAGTGTACCACTTCAGAAGAAAACGCACCCCTGATATTTTTTTTCCTATAATACTTTCGTTCAAGGGGACGGCACCTAAAATTAACCCTTTGGGTGTCGGTAGCGGTTTTAGTTGCGATGATTCCTACAGGAATCATCGCGACTAAAATCGCTACCGACACCCAAAGGGTTAACTAAAGCGGAATATATCGAATAGGTAAACACACACGAGGGACAAAGCTGAACGCGACAGATTGACGGCAGTGTCTCAGTGGTAGTGCCTGATCAGCTTGGTGCTTAGCGCCACCACGCGTACTATCAGGGGTCAGCTGCATGGAGTGAGCTTAATCCTGCGCCAGCCTCGAAGCAAGGAGCTCCGCTATAGCGGAGCACCGTGCTTAGTGGCTGGCGCAGGACGAAGCTCGCTCGTGCAACTGGTCCCAGGTATTCAGGCACCACCACTTAGCTCTTATTCCTTCTGCCCATCCTGCAGGTGGCCCTGAAAGAGAAAGCAAAATGCCCTAGTGCATCACTTCAAAGCACTACTCCATAGTAATGGGCTGATTTAATCGGAGTTGCCACCTAGTAACTAGCACAGCATGCGCAATTGACCTACTGTGTGCAGGTCTGTGATTTTGGACCTTACGGCTAACGCCGTAAGGTCCAAACCCTCAGACCAGCACACATTGGGCAATAACTTCATTTGATTAGGATTTCATGGCGGCACAAAACCATTACGGGGTAGAGCAATAAGAGACGTTAACGGTATTCTGCACACAAATGCCTGAATTTTTGTTTTGTGGCTTGAATACAACGAGATGCACTGTATTATTATTATTATTATTATTATTATTATTATTATTATTATTATTATTATTATTATTATTATTAATATTTGCACTCAGTCTCTCTTAAAATAACAAATAAAACCAACAATAACAAATAAAACCAGCAAACTACACGTTTTCACTGTATTCTACCGAGCAAAATGTTATAGTTTGTCAAACAGACGTGGTGAGTTTAATCCCTGAATCATTACATGCTGAGAACTGTAGTAGTGCGTAGGAGCCGGGAAGGGGGCGGGGGGAGGGGGAGGGGGTGCCGGGAATCCTGCCCCCCCCCCCCCCAATAAAAACGTAAGGGGGAAGGGAGAGGAGGGGGGAGGGGGGTTGTTGGGGGGGGGGGGGGCAGAGTATAACCTGTCCCAACCCCACCCCTTTCCGCTTCCCCACTCCCACCTTTCATGGTTTTGGAGAGAAAAAAAAATGTTTTGGGAGAGAAGCTGTTTTTTATGTTTTTGCTTTATGTATAGAAAAAAATAATAAAAATTGTATATTCTTATTTGAAGAAAACCTTTCTGGAGACACACATATCACAAGATTCTGATTGCTGTGTTTTGTTGACGAGGCTGGTCTGTCGCTTGTTCTTATAGCTCCCCTCCCACCACAAGGTTGTTGGATTTTTCCAGGTGAGAACTCTGCTCTTTATCGTCCCCTTCCCCACCCCATCCGCCCTCCCCTCACCGTGTTTTTTTTTTTTTTTTTTTTTTTTTTTTTTTTTTTTTTTTTTTGTTTGTTGAAAATAACGTGTCAGTCACAATGAAAAATTTCGTTTTACTCTGTATCATTCTGTGTCAAAGCTATTTGAGGGCACACTTGACACGACTATGCAATTATCTCTTTGGAGTAATACAATTTACTTTGAATCTTGAATGGTGACTAACTATTCTCTGAGACGAACGCACATAGACAGATAGAAACAGCAACCAAGTGCGCAGAGGTCACTTGGCCGACGTCGGTCGCCGTTGGCCCGCGAACTGCTGTGCGCGGGCCAACGGCGCCCGACCTCGGCCCGACAGTCTTTGGCATAATGGGAAGATGCTTACACGACTTATATTACATGAGGTTCGATGCTTGGCGCCACCGTTTGGTTTCAATGGTGTCCCGGCAGTAAAGGGTTATAGAGGCACGCCCGACCTTTTTTAAGGCTTTAGTTCGTAAAAAGCTTTTTACTGGGCTTCAGTATACATACCCACTTAGACAGTGACCACCCTATTGTCCCACCAAATGCTTTCTTTCGTCCGTTCAAAGTGAAAAGAGGCCCACGGGAATCTTCTGACCGATATGTAAAAAGATTGCTTCTGATGGGCGATAATAGCTGACGTCAAAACTATTCTTTAAGACCTTAGGTCATCCGCATAATTATAACCAATCAGAGACAAGATTCTGCCCACCTGGAATAGTGTACCTTTCCTGCTGAATCAGTAAGTAATCTACGGTCTTTGTCGATCTTCCTATGGTTCCGCGAGCGCTAGTGATTTTCAAAATTCATGATCTTCAGTAGAATTTACTCTCTTACTGAGTTGGCAAGATTTAAAATCTGTTTCATCATATAGTTACGAGATAGTTATCACATTTTTTGCTGCAGAGATCTGAAAACTACCGTGTGCGTCAAAATTGCACATCGCTGGTCGTAACATGTTTTTGTCTGTGCGGGCTCTCATTCTTCGGTTCAGAGAGGTAGTGGTTCTGCTGCGATGGTGCATTTGACGTTTCCAATGATGACTTCGAAGTGTGAGATGTGACATTGACTGCAGTGCAGAAAGTGGGTATAAATACCAATGTTCTGTTTCAATAATGGAATGAGGTGCGTGTTTCCGAGGGGTAAAGGATCAAAGGTCACGCCCTCGGTGCAATACCTTACGCACGATCGTTACTAGTATGGCCTAAATACTAGCAGGTAGAGCGGAACCCGCATTGTGATTTTGACAGCATAGCGAGTATGGAAGGTTTATTCTACTTTCTCGTGAAAAATTACATCAAAGGGATACTGGAGAACATCAGTACACGTGTACACTGACACGTGTGTACACCACACCGATGACCTCGTGACCTGCAGTATTACGATACACTGATAGTCGGCCGAGTTCTACCTTGTGACATAGTCTCATAAATATGCATATTAATTCCAAACGAGGCCGATGCAGACGATAAATTCGCGATTCGGGTACAAAAAACAATACACCCTCCAAACGATGAATTTCGACATTTGGTATTGTACTTACATCATAAAGCTCTAAGATCTTGGCTTGACTTCGCGAACGAAGATTCTATAGGGCTTGCCCACGTCGTCTGCAGGCATTTTCGTGACTGCGGAGGCCAATCCGGGACAGGCAGGTTCGACCGCCAGTGGATGCAGGGGAAGGTCTGGTCAGGGTTCTGAGTTACGACAACTCTGTTTTTTTTCCTGAGCGCTTGTCCTTGAGGTTAGCTCTGCGAGAGTCCTCAAAGGAGACGGCTGCCTTGTGAATGGTGGAGCGCCAGGTGTCACGGTCCGCAGCAAGCGAAGACCACTGGCGGTGGTCGATTTGGCAGGCACTAAGTGACTTCTTGAGACCGTCTTTGTATCTCGTCTTTGGTGCCCCTCTGTCTCGATGTCCAGTGGCGAGCTCGCCGAACAGAGTGATCTTGGGTAGGCGATGATTCTCCATCCTGGAGACGTGCCCCGCCCAGCGAAGCTGTGTCCGCAGCAGCAAAGCCTCGATGCTCAAAGTTTCCGCCTGTTCAAGGACCTCGACGTTGGTGACATAGTCACTCCAGTGAATGCTGAGGATGGTACGCAGGCAGCGCTGGTGAAAGCGTTCGAGGAGTCATAGTTGGCTGCGGTAGAGGGCCCAGGGCTCGGAACCGTACAGCAGGGTGGTGAGGACGACAGCTCTGTACACACTGATCTTGGTGCCTTTTTTCAGCTGTTGATTGTGCCACACCCGCTTGAATAGTCGCCCGAAAGCACTGTTCGCTTTTGCCAGCCTGTTGTCCAGCTCCTTGTCCAGCTTGG
The DNA here is from genome assembly GCA_036245525.1 of Semisulcospira habei. Lineage (NCBI taxonomy): Eukaryota > Metazoa > Mollusca > Gastropoda > Semisulcospiridae > Semisulcospira > Semisulcospira habei. Next base: position 71,625,116 of record BTPG01000001.1, on the reverse strand, counting down.
CGTCTGACGTGATGATGCAGCCGAGGTAGGTAAATTGGTGCACAGACTTCAGTTCAGACTCGCCGATGGTGATGTGGGGAGGGCGATGCTCTTCCTTGGGTGCTGGCTGATGAAGGACCTCTGTCTTTTTCAGACTGACCTCAAGTCCAAAGAGCTGGGCGGCATCTGCGAAGCAGGACGTAATGCGCTGCAAGGCTCTCTCTGTGTGTGCAACGAGGGCAGCGTCATCAGCAAAGAGCAGCTCACGAATCAGTTGGTCTAGGGTTTTCGTGTGGGCCTGCAGTCGTCTGAGGTTGAACAGGCTGCCATCGAGACGATACCTGATGTACACTGCGTCGGCATCGTCGAGGTCCACTGTGGCCTGCTTCAACATCATGCTGAAGAAGATGGTGAAGAGGGTCGGTGCCAGCACGCAGCCTTGCTTCACGCCGTTGCGAATGGGGAATGGTTCTGAGAGGTCACTGTTTAGTCTGACCTGGCCTTGCTGGTCCTCGTGGAGCTGGACGATCATGTTGAGGAACTTTGGGGGACAGCCTAGTCGCTCCAGGATCTTCCACATACCTTGCCTGCTCACAGTGTCAAACGCTTTTGTTAGGTCGACAAACGTTACGTACAGCCCTTTGTTCTGCTCGCGGCACTTCTCCTGAAGCTGTCTCAGCACAAAGACCATGTCGGTGGTACTCCTGTTGACTCTGAAGCCACACTGGCCCTCTGGGAGGTGGTCTTCAGCGATGGCAGGTACCAGCCGATTCAGGAGCAACCTTGCGAGAATTTTCCCGGCAATGGACAGCAAGGTAATTCCACGATAATTAGAGCAGGCAGCCTTTGTTCTTGTACAGGGTGATGATGACTGCATCACGGAGATCCTTTGGAGGTGTTCCTTTTTCCCAGCAGCAGAGAAAGAGGTCGTGGAGCTTGTTGTGCAGTGCTGGGCCTCCATGTTTCCATATCTCTGGCGGGATTCCGTCAATGCCTGCTGCTTTGCCACTCTTGAGCTGGTGGATGGCTGTGAGGGTCTCTTCGGCGGTGGGCGGTTCGTCCAATTCAACCTTTAGTGGAAGGAGTGGGATTTGGAGGATGACTGTTTCTTGAACAGTGCGCTCAGCGCCGAAGAAGTCCTGAAAGTATTCCGACCAGCGGTTCAAGATGGAGGTATTATCTGTGAGGAGTGCCTGTCCATCAGCGCTTCGCAGGGGACTTTGTACCAGGTGCCTAGGGCCATACACTGCTTTCAGTGCTTCGTAGAAGCCCCTGTAGTCACCGTTGTCAGCGCAGAGCTGGGTCCTCTGTGCGAGTCTGGACCACCACTCGTTCTGGAGTTCTCTAAGCTTGAGCTGGAGACTGCTGCAGATGAGGCGGAAGGCAGACTTCTTCACAGGGCAGGAAGGCTGGGCTAGGTGGGCCTGGTGGGCAGCTCTTTTTTTTTTGCTAGAAGTTCCTGGATCTCTACGTCGTTTTCGTCAAACCAGTCTTTGTTCCTCTTTCTAGCAAAGCCCAAGACTTCCACAGAAGATTTTACAATAGCAGTTTTCAGTTGTTCCCAGAGTGTTTCAGGGGAGGAGTCTGCTGGATCAACTGTGTCTTTGAGCATGCGCTGTAAATCGGCCTGAAGGGCAGCTTTCTGGTCGTCACGCTGAAGGCTGGCAACATCAAGCTTTTTCTTGGGCGGGGGGGGGGGGGTGCCTTTCTTGGGTTTCAGCTTGAGGCGGAGCCTGAGTTTGCAGCGAACAAGGCGGTGGTCAGTGTGGCACTCTGCGCTGGGCATCACTCTGGTGAGGAGGACGTCACTGCGGTCCCTCTGACGCACTAGTCGATAAGGTGCCAGTGCTTGGAGCGAGGATGCATCCAGGTGGTCTTTCGACTGTCCTTTTGCTGGAAAGTAGTGTTGGTGATGACAAGTTGCTGCTCTGCACAGAGCTCCAACAGTAGGCGACCTTTGTCATTGCAGTTCCCAACACCATGCTTGCCGAGGACTCCTTTCCAGGCTTCAGAGTCTTGGCCCACTCTGGCGTTGAAGTCGCCAAGGATGATGACTTTGTCGTCTGCAGGGGTGCTCTGCAGGAGGTTGCGCAGGTCAGAGTAGAACTTGTCTTTTTCTGCAGGCTCTGCCAGCAGGGTTGGGGAGTACACACTGAGAAGGGTGACGTATTGCTGGTGTCTCAGTGGGAGGCGCATGGACCTGATGCGGTCGGAGTGACCCGTTGGTAGGTTTTCCAACTTAGTCGCAATGGGGGTCTTCACCATGAAGCCCACGCCTGAGAGCCGTCTTTCTGATGCAGGCCTGCCTGACCAGTAGAGGGTGTAACCAGCGCCAAGTTCTTGGAGGCTGCCTTCCTCTGGGAGGCGTACTTCGCTGAGCGCGGCGATGTCGATGTTTAACTTCCGCAATTCATGGGCAATGAGGGCGGAGCGACGCTCAGGGCGTCCGCTGTCTGCTGTGTCGAGCATGGTTCGGATGTTCCATCATGCTAGGTTGAGTCCGGTCGTGGTCGTCATGAGAGTGGATCCGTTGTTTTTTCTTGTTTTCTGACCGCATGAGAAGATGCCCGTTGACCGCGGCTAGCCAACTGGGGTTACGAGGGGATGAGCTTTGGTTAGGCCACCTTTTTTAGGCCCCTCTCCGTGTGGAGCAAGCAGTGCTGTCCCTAGAGAAGGCTGCTTGGTCATTCAGGGTGTGCCGAGTGACGTTGTCATCCCCAGGTCAACATCAGGCGACCAATATCCTGAAACCGCCTGCATGCAGGTTTGAGACTGCGGCTTCCAGTGACATCTTTCACCTGCCGTTTTGCCCCTTGCCCATCGCTACAGGACTTGGAAAGTTCAGTGTCATAGTCCGTGGGCGTTTCCTAAAGCCTGCGCGGTGGAGCTTTTTGGTGGAGTGCAGTGTGCGCAGTACTGGCCCCACCCTTTAAACCCTTGGTTCGTTTGCCATGGCCTAGCAAGCTGGGACGGTGGCATCGAGGTCCTCAGGTCGTAGGTTTTATATCAGACTGTCCTTGTCTTAGTCTCTGGCTCAAAAGCCTTCCCCGGGGACACGGGGGCTTTTATGTCAGGGGTTTCCTCCCTTAGCCTTTCCGCAGCCAAGCGGCCAGGCCTGCAAGGCAGCAGGGGACTCGTGGGGGTCGGGGTCATCTATGTCCCGTGCAGATGTGAACATCTGCCCACTGCCCAGATAGCTCTAAGATAGATAGCACACAAAGGGCCCATACACATATTGTCAGCAGTATCTGTTGCTGACAGTTTTCTGACTGTGTTGAGATGCTTGATCCTGGGCAATATAACTTTAACTCATTCGAGGCTCGGCATATGTAAGTTACGTTTCCGAATGTGTCGTGTCGGTAGCGGTTTTTTATCGGCGATGATTCCTACTGCGGGGGCCCACGAGAATTGCTGTCTCTTGCACCTGTGGGGTGGGGGTGGGGTGGGGGGGGGGGATGGCGTTCATTTTACTCCGGCAGTTAAGGGGTCAAAAGAGAGACCACAAGCGCAAAAGCATCTTAACGCTTGCCTGCAAAAGATATAACTGCTATAGATCCCGGGTGGTCTGGCGCTCAAGATTAATGTCTCTCTTGCCCGTGGAAGAAATTAAGTCGACACCCCGATTAGACTCTGTGTGCCTCGCTTATACATTTTTGCAAGTGAAAAGCCTCAGTGTGTAAACGCCATCCCATTTACAGGTTCACGAATCAAAAGTTGTGGGTTGACTTGTGCCTCTGCTCAGATGTCTGCGTTGCGCAGCACATAGCTACGCTTAGATAACTTACAACTCATTGTGCCCGAGGTATGAAACATCCACATTTTATAGTTATCCAATGAGGGCTGCATTACAATTCAGGAGACAGATCGACCATGATAGTTCAAGGGTGGTGACGAGCCATATCTTGCTATTGTGTGTCGCGGGCAGAATGAGATAATGACGTGAAACTAACCTAGCCTACTTTATTCTCTTAGAAATCACCGTGCCATTTCTCAGCTTATTCAACAAGTGACGTCAATGGAAGATGGTCTTTCATGTGAGCAAAAAGACGTGTCTGTGAAGTTGTTTATAGTGAACGCGTGAAATATAATCACAATAATAATGAGCATTATCACATGAAAAAAATAAACAGTTTGTAATCGGATAAACGTTGACCTGAATGAAATTCCCTCACCAGTTTATCTTCGAAGTTAACTCAGCAGTGAGGCACCATTCTTAGCCGTTCTACTTTGCCCGCTTGTGACAGTTTTCGTGAACAAAATCGTGCATCACGGTTTACATCAAACTTTGTCTGTAAATATTCTTCGTTCTCGCACAACTGTAGGGAAACTATTTTCTTTATTCTTAAAATAGCACGGGAAAACCCTCTGGCATTCTGGCCAATGACTTAAGTCAGGTTAATCAACGTTTTACATGCATAGTTAGTCAAGTCTGTAGAGAGATTAAAATTGACCTTCTGTAGTGACACGGAAGTAAAAGCAAAGCTGTTTTAAACATTAATTCTGAATAGATTTTATTCAGACTAAATGTGAATAGTATGAGTTATTCTTTCAGTGAAATAACGTTTTGAAAAAAGCAGCAAAATATCTCTTCTTGCGCCATTTATTTTCCTTACATTACCTGCGAGCGACCTGTGACGTATAGTTACCACAACACGGGGGAAACTCTGTAGACCTCTGTAAAATTCTTGAAGACACGTGTTATACAGCTTTGCAGACCCTGTCCACAGCGAGGGTCTGCTAGCGAGATTAAAAGGAGTTGGCTGAATCTTCAAGATACGTGCCCATCCGGGAAGCAAAAAGTCCTCTGGCCGGCGTCGGTCTGAGCTGGCCCGCGCACGGCCGCGCGGGACAGCACAGGCAAACGCCGGTCCGAGGACCTTTCGCGCACTGCCACAAGCTCGGCAACGATCAGCTTGGAGACGGGTGAAAACTGACTTTCGCCCGTAACGCAGCTTCGAGAGACTCAAGTAGTGAATAGATGTGTGCTATATAGCTTTTGATGTAAGGGCTGTGATTACGAGCTTGCAAAGAAACTGTCTGATGGTCGCTTGATTTTGATTCTGATTTGACTTTCCAACAGTCTTCATAATATCGTTTTTCTAACGTGAACATAAATCTGTTTGGTACCTTTCGCAGATGAGACAACCTACCAAGTTGTAAGAGCATCACAGGAATTAACAGTAAAACCACATTTTAAATTTTTATTATTATTATTTTTTTTTTGGGGGTGGGTGGGGGTGGGCGGGTGGGGAGAGGTGGGGGGGGGGTGGGGTGGGGGGTTTAGGGAGCGGGTTTGGGGGGGGGGGTAGGGGGTGGGAAGGGCTTTTTCCGACTGCTTGATGTGTTTTAAAGATAAACGTGTGACTATTTTAGAACTGTTTGATAAGCTCAAGAGATAAACGAACGTCTGTTTTAGAAATGACCATAAAATAATAAAGAAAACGTCACTACGTGACGTTTGACCAAAACCGCACTGAAGCTAGTTATTATAGAGAATATTTTGTTTTCTGTCTTGCGGTACGCTGTGCTTTATCTGTACTATTTTATCTTTAGATCGAGGAAAGCAAAACGTTGGCGAATGTTTCGTTGACAAAAGTGAAACTTGACACCTGAGTTTTTGTAAAGCTTTCAATGTCATTGCAGATGGTGAGCGAGAAGGGAAAATGGAAATAATTAGAGAGAGAGAGAGAGAGAGAGAGAGAGAGAGAGAGAGAGAGAGAGAGAGAGAGAGAGAGAGAGAGAGAGAGAGAGAGAGAGAGAGAGAGAGAGAGAGAGAGAATTTTTTTCTGCTTCCATTTCTCATATCTCTCCTGCACCACGAATGACTTTCAACCCTCTTCGCTGAGGTTTTTGTTTATATCTTAACCCATTCAGTCCGAACTAGACACAAATCGACCATGATAGTTCAAGGGCAGTGCCAGATTAGCTAATTGACGCCTTTCCAGGCGCCAAGCTAATCTGTCACTACTTTTAAACTATCATGATCGACGCAACTCCGCCCGGAAACTTCTTGTCAGAGAAAGTCTAATCAATCAAGAAACTTGGTATCAGCTTCGCAAGTGTTAACCCTTTTCCCTCTGCTCTTTTTTGTGTTTGTTGAAAGGGTAAAAAAATCAATTTACTCCCGTCACTAAGTGAGCACCAAAAAAAAAAAAAAAAAAAAATCAATTCTCCCTAATCGAAAATCTTCCACGTTTTGTGTGTACTCTGCCACTCAAGTCAGGAGTTAGGGTGAGAAGAAAAGAACTGGGTAAAATCTCTCTCTCTCTCTCTCTCTCTCTCTCTCTCTCTCTCTCTCTCTCTCTCTCTCTCTCTCTCTCTCTCTCTCTCTCTCTCTCTCTCCCTCTCTCTCTCTCTCTCTCTCTCACTCACTCACTCACTCACTCACTCACACACTCACACACACTCACACACACTCTCACACACTCTCACACACTCTCACTCTCACTCACTCTCACGCCTCTCACTCTCACTCACACACACACACACACACACACACACACACAAACACACACACACACACACACACACACACACACACACACACACACACACACACACACACACACACACACACAGCTTTACGTCAAACCTATGCCATCTCACAGTATGCTAAGTAAGGTCGAAAAAGGGTTGTGGGTGGCAGTGGTGGAGGGTGGATGGAAGGATGGGTTTACTTGTTTAGCCCTAACACACTACAAACTACAATAAGAAATGGATCGACCATGATAGTTCAAGGGTGGTACCTGAATAGCTTGGCGCCGATAGGCGCCAAGCTATTCTGGTACCTCCCTTGAACTATCATGGGTGATCTCTCGCCGGAACTGTCATACTGTCTTCAGAAGAAAAAAAAACTGCTTAAAAAACGTTGAAATTTCAACCTCAGGGCTCAGTGCGTTTTCTTCCTATTCATTTTTGTTTTGTTTCGTTTCGTTTCTGATCTCATATTTCAACCGAGATGTCGAACAGCTTGTTTTCCTTTTTCACTTTGGCAGATCATTACTTGCGGTCTTCACAAACTTCTTGCACCACGTCGCTGCGGTTTTTTTTTTCTCTCCCTCATACTTGTATTCTCGTGCGGAATAAAATTTCGAACAAAACGCTAATGCTTTTGCAAACATTAGGCTTTCAAGAGAGTTCAGTTTTGATTTTTGGCAAAGTGCACGACACTGCCTAATTTGTGTTTCTGTCAATTGTCATTTTAAGAAAAAGAAAGATAGATTCCGAACAATCGAGAGAACAAGTTATCATGTGAATTTTCTCTGTTCTCTCTCCTAAACATTTTCAAGTACATGTACACATTCTGCTCCGCTTATAACAAGGTTGGATATAACGAAAGTCGGATATAACAACACTTGTGCAGAGGTCCCCACAGCAGTATTTCTATGTAAATTACTTCGCTTATAACAAACTTTGGATATAACATCAAAACAAATGGGGTCCCCTGGCGATTTGTTATATCCAAAGTTTACTCATTGTTTTTTTCACTTTCAGTTTGTTAACCAAAATATTTAATAGATTTCTTTTTGTTATCAACGTTTGTCAGCGTAATCTTGTAAAAGTTTCTCGTTTCAGGCGTAAGAGCGAAGAAAGGCTCCTAAAATGCTTGTTACTTCTTGCATCCCAGTGCGCTGAGGCCCGATGGCCTTTTTGCGCATTGGGATACTCAACTGTCGGGATAATTTTGCGGTTATTCCTGCCTTCCTAACTCCGGACCATTTCTTTCTCCTCCCAACCCCCCCCCCCCCACCTTCCCCCGCCCACTTCTTGCGCCCCCCCCCCTCCAACCCCAGCCCCTCCAGCTTAACACCCACACACCCTTTCCTCCTCCCCTCCATCTAATTGCATCAATTGGCGAGCTTAACTCGGCAAATTGGCCCGATAAAAGAGAAGCGATCCCAGTTGACCGCCTGGCTATTCCCTCCAGCAATGGCTGCCCCTTGTTCTGCTGGTGCCAGCTGCGAAAAATGACGGGGTCATGACAGTTTAACCCGTTCACAGCAGGCTGACGCAGATTGTGTTTCTACAGTCTTCGTTAGTTCTACACCCCCCAAAAAAATTAAAAAATAAATAAATAAAATAAATAAAATCCGTAGCTGTGGTAGCTGTCCCAGCTACATGGATTCAAACCGGTGTCAGCAAGAGGTATAGATCCTCATGAGCCCCCGCAACTGCGGGGGCTCATGAGGATCTATACCTCTTGCAGTCGGGTGGTGTTCAAATTTTCTCGGCACTGAACGGGTTTAGATGGGTAATACACGTTGTCTGGAAATCAGAACTAGGCCAAGATTGCACGTGTTTCGACGAAAACAGCCGATTAAAACCCGGACGAACGTGCGATATCGCATGTTCGTCCGAACTTTTTAAAATCCACTCTTGTCATCGGCACACAAGCACTTAAAAAAAAACTACTTCTGATTTCCGAAAATTGTCCATTTGCCAAGATAGCTGACTGGCCTTGGCTGATTAGACTATGCGCTTGGAAACTTCTCCAAGATGATGGGCCATGATAGAGAAAGGGCAGGTACCTCACCGTGACAGCTCAAAAGGTAGTGTCTGATTAGCTGGGCGCTTTCAAGGCACCCAGCAATTCAGGTACGACCTTCGGGCATTCGAAATCGATACTACATCAACATACTTCCCTTATTTGTATTGAGGAACGTTGATTGAGGAAATGGAAACGACGTCAGTGGCAGTGGACCGCTGCCAATCTCTCTAGCTGTCATTACTTTTGATGTCACAAAGGGGAAATAGTTTTGTTTGTTAAGTTTTTAGATGAGGGAGGTAGAAAGGAACTGAGGGAGGGAGAGAAGGGGAGGGGATTGGGGGGAGGGGGAAGGGGGGGACGTTGATGTAGATTCGGAGAAAATGTCTCTTTTGCTCAGGAAATGCAATACGGATTGACTGGTTAGTTTGGGGTTTAAACGTCCACTGCAACTGTGCCACTTTGAGTTACTAGGACCTTTCAACAGTTATGCTATATAGAACAACCCTGTCAATTTTACCTATTTTAATAAAGTGTCACTATACAATGAGTAACAGATTTAGTATATTTTATTTCAGTGTCAGTTTCTATTCGTTTGATTCGTTTTGTTTGTTTGTTTGTTTGTTTGTTTGCCGTAGGAATCGTCGCGACTAAAACCGCTACCGACACACAAAGGGTTCAGTTTTTCTGGTCTCACAGTTCACAGGCTCGCAATATTAGGAGTCGATTCCAGACAAAGGTCAGGACAAAATTCTAGCCGTACCCTGAAATTTCATGGCTACATATTAGAAGTCGACGCTCGAATTCTTCACATCATAACTGTCCTAAAAACATTTAAATGGTAGTTAGGCCAACGCCCCGGCAAGGATACAGACCACTCGGGGAGCGAACAGAGCAAGACAAACACTTCCAAAAACTTGTCCAGATAAGGACACCACTTCTATAAATACTGTCACTTGAAAGATCGAACTGACCACAAGCGCGTAAACATGTGACACGAACCAGCCAATCGTAGTGGCGTATCTAATCTTCCGCAAGAAAGAGCTCCTCGACACACGATCACATGACGTCAGTCGGCCAATCGGAGCGACGGATCTAATCTTCCGGGAGAAAGAACCCGGAGACAGATGACGAAGATTTGTTTCCTTAGGACGTTACGATCCGGACAGGTGGACACACACAAGCAGAAGGGTAACTAGTGCAGGCATTGAATCCTGGATGTGAACCCAGCGCGCGCAGTCACCTCGGGCCGACGTCGGCTGCAGTTGTCCCGCACACGGCTGTGCCCGGGCCAACAGTGGTCGACGGCAGCCCGACACCCTATTGCACACTGGAAATGGTGTTTGTGGAAAGGAGGGCAGAATAAATACACTATGAATAACACGCCGTAATCATGCATTCAGAATACTTGAGACCTGCGTCAAAGAACCTTCCATATAACTGATGTCATTCACCCCGATTAATGACTATCGCAACTTTCGAAGGCATCCGGACAGACAGTGTACCAACTGTCAGAAATGGCATGGAGATGATAGTTCAAAGATAGTGACAGATCAGCTTGATGCTCAAGGCCGATCGACATCCAGATGTGGTGCTATAAAGTTAAATGTGCTTTCTTACGTCAGAGAGACAAGAAAAAAAAAACTGAAAAGATAAGATAAGATACTATACGATAAGATAAGATAAGATAAGATGAGATAGACTAAAAGAACTGCAGAACTGTAGTGATTCTCTTTTTTTTTTTTTTAAAGTCCTCTGATTTCTCACCAATCATGTCTTTAATTGTATTAGCTGCTTTACATCTGCGAAATTACGTCCTTCTGTCACTGGCATAGAGTTTGTCACCTGAATACACAAAATTGTATTCCTAATTTGCCGACAAATAAAAGTAATCTCATGGACAATAAAGTGAATTGTATTGTATTGTATTGTATTGTATTGTATTGTAACAGATTTGTTAAAACAGCATAACGGGTTGAAATCTTTGAGTGAGAATTCATATTATGACCTCGTTTTCAACCATTCATCCACGCCCTTGGCTGCTGACCTTGACCGTGACCGAACATTTTTAAATCAAACAAAATTTACGTAGGTTACTAACCTAAGTACAAAGTTACTAAACATTTCTGTGCTGGTATGTGATGTCGGACCTTACGGATGAAAGCCGTAACGTCCAAAATCAAAGACCAGTACACCTTTCATTGTGCGGAGCAATCATATTCTGATGACCCGTCTTCCGGCGCTAATCGGGAATAAGTGGTACCTTTGTTCAGGGCGTTTGATATTGTAATGTGGCAAATGACTTAATAGCAAATTGTAAAAAGAAATTAGGCCAAAATTCAATGATGGTTGTCAGTGTGTTATTATAGTCTTACGATGGAACCCGAGGTAACCTCCTTCGTTTGAGTACAACTGAATTTGAGGAAGATAAAAACTGATTTGTCCAAGAGCTACACATGCAATTTACATTAAGACAATGGGACTGTTGACCCTTATCATTCGGAATACACCAGTGTGTGAAATAAGTTTGACTAAAATAGTTCAAGGGTAGTGCCAGAATAGCTTGGCGCCTCTAGGCGCCAAGCTGTTCTGGCACCACCCTTGAACTAAAGCCATTGGTCTATATCCTTATCTGTAAGTACTATAATGTAGTGTGCATAATTATGGCAGTGTACACATTTTGATCTTTTTAATGGGTTAATGCGATCGGTCTTGGACCGAAAATCTAGTTTACATTCTTTGCTTTGCTCTGGAGGGTAAAACGTAGATATAAACAGCTACGTCCAGACAGTCATAGCAACAGAGTGTAATCCCTCTTTTGATTGTCTTAAACATTGTCTACAATAAACAACAAGCAAAAAAACAAAACACCCAAAACAAATAAACAAACATACAACAAAACAACAACAATAACAACACAGCGGTTGAATTTTCATATTTTTCTACACTTCTCCAGTTTCCAGCTGCCTTTTATGTCCAATCGATGTAGTGGTTTCCAACAAAGATATCTTTTTACCTTCGCTAATGGAGTGCATAAAGAGGGAGGTAATTCAACTGGGCATATATAAATTACCGCCCTTACAAGAATAGCGGTAGGTTGATTATTGATTAGTATAAGGGAAAGTATGATAATATTGTCAGGTAATTTATGACTTGGTGGCATGGTCAAAAGGCAAGCTGTCTAATCTATTGCAGGAAATGATTATTTCACTTGAGGCGTCAACTTCAAGAGGTTAGTCGGTTTTGGACTGACCATGGTTGCTCAAGGATAGTGCTCAATCATTTTCAACTCTGCCAACAAACAAGACACGCAGAAACCTTGCCCCTTCGAACGGTTTTTGAGTCAGGTATCGACGAAAAAGTGCCGGGCTCACTTCGTCGAAATTAGCCCCTTGGTTGTCAGCAGCGCTTTTTGTCGCGATGACTCCTACAGGAATCATCGCGACAAAAAGCGCCATCGACAGTTACCTAATGCGCAAAAGGCCATCTGACCGACGTCCGTCTGATGGCCATTTGCGTATTAGGCAAACGGTTAGCGTAGCACTCAGCACCGCGTGGCGCCTTTCCGCGGAGTGAAGGAGAAGCGTATAAACCGCACAGCCAACAAACAAAAGACATAACGAACGAACGGACGGACGAAAAAAACGAAAGGTCGAACAACAGAACGAACGAACCACGCAACCAACCAATCAACCTAGCGATCAGGCAGCCAGAGCAGAAGCTTTTAATAAATAATAATAATAATTACGGTATTTATAATGCGCTTATCTTATAATAATTATAACTCTAAGCGCGCACTCACAACTCGCGCACGCATGAGCACGCTTTTGACAATGACTCACGTACCACAAATACATTACGACAGTCAGCTTGGGGTGGGGGGTGTGGTGATATTATAGTGCTAGAGCTGTTGAAAGAGGTGAGTTTTGAGGGCGGACTGGAAGGAGGAGAGTGAGTGTTTCTGACGGAGAGAGAGTGGGAGAGTGTTCCAGGTGGATGGGCGTAGACGGAAAAGGAGCGGGGGCCGAAAGTGCTGAGTTTGGTGCGGGGGATGTGGAGGCGGAGAGGGTCGGAGGCGGAGCGAAGGGAGCGGGAAGGTGTGTAGGGGTGAAGTAAGTTGGAGAGATAGGCAGGAGCGTAGTTGTTCAGGGATTTGTAGCAGAGAGACAGAATCTTGTATTGGATGCGTTGGGGGATGTGGAGCGAGTGAAGGAGTTTGAGCAGGGGAGTGATGTGGTCGGATTTTTTTCTTTCTGAGGACGAGGCGGGCAGCATTGTTCTGGACGCGCTGGAGAGTGAAAGTGGTGGAGTGAGGGAGGCCGGACAGGAGAGAGTTGCAGTAGTCGATGCGAGATAGATGAGAGAGACGGCAAGTTTGGTGGCAGCTTCGGTGGTGAAATATTTTCTGATCTGACTGATGCGACGGAGGTGGAAATAGCATGCCTGGGCCGTGGCGGAGACGAAGCTGGTCATGGAAAGAGAGGAATCGAGGATAACGCCGAGGTTCTTGGCTTAGTCAGAGAGGTAGATGGGGGTGCTGTCGAGTTGAAGGACTTGCGACCTTAAACCGTAAGGTCCACAATCACAGACCAACTCACGTACCCATAAAGCCTTGACACGCCACGACAGAATGTAGATCGACCGCGACAGTTCAAGGGTAGTGTCAGAATAGCTTGGCGCCTGGAGGCGCTAAGCTATTATGACACCACCGTTGAAATATCACGGCCGATCTGCTACCGGATCTGTGACGTAGACCTCATAGGATATCTAAAAAATTGGAGAACTTTGCCCTCACGACTTAACCCCTTTACTGTCGCTGATCTACATTGCACGTCTGAAATCTGTGTGAATTCAACGCTCAAGAGCTCCTCGAGCCGTCCCATGATCAATGGACACAAAGTGATTTCAGCAAGAGGCATAGATCCTCACGGGCCCCCGCAGTCGCGTGGAATCATGAGGATCTATACCTCTCGCAGTAGTGCAGCGTCCATTTTTTTCTCGGTAGCGAAGGGGGTGAATGAGTCAACGTTACCTTTCTCCTATCCAAGTTTTCGACTGCACACTCCAGGACCGCTGTGTCGCCCACAATGTGGACAAAGTGGGTATTCGTGGACAGAAATTTGGGCTGGGGAATGTCTTTGGCGTCTTCGATGTAGGAGTTGGCTTCAGCTGCGAACAGACAAAAGTAAAATGGTCAGTGAAAAACTTGCTAGTGAAGAACGGTAGGTGTGTTGCTCAGATGATAAACTCTTTTAGTCTATTTGGTTTATCTCATTCTACCCCAGACACACCACAGAAAGATAAGGATCGACCATGATAGTTCAAGGGTGATGCCAGAATAGCTTGGCGCCTATGGGCGCCAAGCTATTCTGGCATTACCCTTGAACTATTATTGTCGATCTGTGTCCTATACTGCAATGCAGTCTTCAGAGAACAATGGCAAAATTTGGGGATTTCGGTGTTGGGGTAGAATGAGTTATAGTTGTGGGCTTCGCGCTGGAAGATGACCTGCATGGGGTTAAATGTTGTGTTGCCTTCGTGCAATGCCTGTTTGGTTCAACCCCTTCACTGCCGAAAAAAAAGTGAACTTGATCCAACTGCAAGAGACATAGATCCTCATGAGCCCCCGCAACTGCGGGGGACTCATGAGAATCTATGCTTCTTGTTGAGACCAATTTGTGTCCATGTTTCTTTGACGGTGTTGTCCTTTGGTTGTTTAATGAACCAAGGTTTCCGAAACTAAAATGTACGTACAGTGTACATACAGTGGCAGGGGGAGAAAAAAAAAATCAGAAAGAAAGAAGGAACCAACCAAGCAACGAATCAACTAAAACCAAATAAACAACTAGAGAACGAACAAGCGAGCGAACGAACAAACGAACGCCGCAACGAAAAGCAACGAGCAAACTGACGAATGAGCGAACACACTGAGAAAGTTAACAAAGAGACGTACAAACGGACAAAGAAAGTTAACAAAAGGAAAAAAGAAGCAGCGCGGTTTGTATGCTAAACCTGTAACGACGGCTAGATTTTTGCAAAGGTATACAGACGAGCAAAAGAAATGCGACGTTATTGGAATCATCGTAAACACTGTCGTGTTTCCGAGGATTCTAAAAATGTCTCATCTATAGCGTTTATGGTGAGTCCAAAAATATCGCATTTCTTTTGCTCGTGAGTATACGCTACGATTACGCGTGCGAAGACGTCAGCGTAGATGCATTACAGTGACGCTTTGCCATTACGGACCTTTGACATCCTCCTCCATAAGCAGAACGGTCCTAATCACAATGCACACAATATTGCAACTGCCTTAGGCAAACTCGTTGATTTAACCCGTTCACTGCCGAGAGGAACCGAAGATGATCCAACTGCAAGAGACATAGATCCTCATGAGCCCCCGCAGTTGCGGGGGCTCATGAGGATCTATGTCTCTTGCTGACACCGCATCGTTTCCACGTCTCCTGGACGGCTGGGGTTCTTTTTGTTTTCAAATCAACGAAGGTTAAACAAACGCAACCTGCCACCACTCGCGGTGAAGGTGTTAACAGGCCTTCAAAACATGCGCTCGAGTTATGAGTACGTCTAATTCTGCGCGCAAACTGTGTCCACAATCCACGCGTGTTTCCTATGTAGCGAAAGACTTTTAATCTGAGAATAGATTGCGTCGCCAGGTTTCAGCGCACACACTAGGATTAACATCCCGTAACTTTGAGATCTGCGAAGTCACACCATCACGCCGTCACAATCAAGTCCAAACACTTGCACAAAAGAACGGCGACGGACGAACGTTAAAAGCGCCACATAAAAGGCACCCGAGGTGGGAATTCTAACCCTCGATGCTCGGATAAGTTACTCGCGGCAAATATCAATCCAATTTTTTTCATCTGCAAGAGGCATAAATTATCATTAGACCCTGCACCTGCAGGGGCTCATGAGAATTTATGCCTCTTGCTTGGTGGCTTCAGCTCATTTACCTCATATTTGGTCTCTTCATACGCAGGAGAGCATGCGGATTTCAGTCTGTGAGTGTTTTGGGAGGTATCAGACTACCCGAAACATCAAACAGGCTTCAAACCATAAAATATTTCGCCGGACGTTGGTGCTGAAGAGATTGACAGGGTCCGTTCCACAAATCCCCTTAGTCTAGAAACGTTCTAGATTCTCAGTCACGAGCTCCTGCAGACTGCAGCGGCTGATGAGAATCTTGGACTCTTGCTTGGCAGAAGGACTATCCACATTTACGCTCTTTCCTGTATTATTGTTGGGAGTTTGAAAGGCAGGGCTGTGACACGGTCGTTAAGGTACACGTATCGCGTCACAGCGGACTGTGATACAACGGAGGTGGTGGAGGTGAAATTCAAACAACGCAACCTTTTTGTGAGAGCGAGCTGCAAAGACGCGGTGAAGGGACTTACTGAAAATAGCGACACTATCTTATCTGATTCTTAATACATTTGATTATCTTACTGGAGGCGTGCCGCATACGGATACGCGGCGAATCGCCGTGTATCCTTATACGGCACGTCTCCAATGAGTTATTCTGAAGTGTGCTACTTTCAATGTTGGTCATTTTATTACGTCTTACATGCTCGGTTTGTCGGCGGAATGGTTTGCATATGGATGCACATTGGTTTGTTTTTGTGTTTTTTTTTTCACATAGAATTGATAGAATCCTAAGCAAAACAAAATAAAATCATTAGACTACTAATGATATAACGCTGCTGACGATACCGTTCGGCGTAAAAGACGCTATGTTACACATCTTTTACGCCGTACGGTATCGTCAGTAGCAGTGAAACGGTCAACCATTTGCCTCTCGCTAGCTATTTTTATCGACAAAACCCGCTACCGACAGCCAAAGGGTTAATGTACCTTTTTCAAGCCTATTAAGATAGGCAAAGAGAACAGTTATCTGGAGGTTCTAGTAGAAGATATCTTTTCACTTTTTTTGTTTTATGGCAGACGAAGACAAGAGGTTTGATTACCTGAACGAGAAGCTCAAGGCAAAATCGGCCGCCTTTAGATGATCAATCATTTTCTGTGTTTATAAAAAGATACTGTAATTTGAAATTGCAAGAGGTTTGATTGCTAAACGAGTAGTTCAAGAGCATCTGTATCTTTTGATGATCATCCGTTGCCATTTTTTATTTTTTATTTTTAGTTTTATTTTTTTTTCCCATACGATATTGTAATTTGTAATTGTAAGTGTAATGCGTCTCGTAGGCGCACATATCCATCTCGTTCAAGATGCTGAAAGCGCCGCAGGGCTGGAAGCGGTTGCTTGGGTGAGCATATTACCTGCGCAAGCCACTAAGCAAGGTGCTCCGCTATAGCGGAGCACCTTGCTTAGTGGCCTGCGCAGGATTGAGCTCACTCCTTCAACTGGCCCCTGAAGCTTAGAAAATCTTCTGCTATTAAGTGCCACTTTATGTGCCAACCTCCACCCTGATAGTAACCCTTTCAAGTGACTGACAAGATTCAGGATTCAAGAAGGGTAGTGTCAATAAAAAGATAGTTGACTTACCCTGCCGAGCGTAAATAAGAATAAACAATCATAACGTCACAACATGTGTCACAAATATCATTAACGCATAAGCCGCGTATCCGGAGATGGACAGTTTGAAAATAAAATTAATAAAACATACCGTTAAGCTCTTTAGTTAACCCATTCAACCCTAACTCACTACAGCAGGGGATGGGTCGACCATGATAATTCAAGGGTAAGCTAATCTGGCACTGCCCTTGAATTATCATGGTCGATCCATCTCCTGCAACTTGTGCTTAGTCGTTAGATGACGCCTCCAAAATTTGGGAAATACGTGCGTCGGGCTGAATGAGTTAAATATTGCAGCAACCCGCTATTAAATTACCAATATGACTTCAATAAGCTTTACAATTAAAAAAATACATTAAATCCACAACTAAAAAGAAAAATAAGGCAGTACGTTTGGCTGTCGGTAGCGCTCCTTGTGGCAGTGATTCCTGCAGCACTACAGATAAGCAGCGGGGTTGTCTTCTGTGCAAGCTAAATATTCCATAGTGGAGATGGAATTTTTAACGTGAGCCGAAAGGTCTAAATCACAGACCAGCACACATGATCGCAGTCTTTTACTTTGGCTGTTCGGCTCACTTGTCTTAACTCATTCTACCCCATCACCGAAATCCCCGCATTTTGCCGTTGTCCTCTGAAGATTGCATTGCCGCAGTGAAGGACACAGATCAACTATGATAGTTCAAGGGTGATGCCAGAATAGCTTGGCGCCCCTAGGCGCCAAGCTATTCTGGCATCACACTTGAACTATCATGGTCGATCCTTATCTTGCTGTGGTGTGTCTGGGGTAGAATGTGTTAAGCACAGCGTGCTCTCTATTGCCGATCTGTCCCTCCATCTTGTTCGACTGACATGCCAGTAACTGGAACCTAGCGACATTGCTCGGGCAGCAGGAAACAGCGCAACGCAGAGCACATTTACTGAGGGACGTTTTTGTGTGTTTGTAATTTGCCACCCACACTCGTTTCCCGCCACACATAACAGTTTATTTTCAGCTGCCTATTAAGACTTAAGAATGTTTTTTATGAACCCTTTGGGTGTCGGTATCGGTTTTTGTCGCGATGATTCAGTCGGTAGCGGTTTTTGTCGCGATGATTCCTGCAGGAATCACTATCGCGACAAAAACCGCTACCGACAGCCAAAGGTTTAAGAAATAGTCCAACGTTTTAATCTCTTTACTGCCAGTAAATACAAATGATGTCATTGGAAGCAAGACAAATTCAACATAGAATAATCCCATCAATACAAGAAACATGGATGTGAGTAGGGTCAGCAAGAGGCAAATAACCTCATGAGCCCCCGCATCTGCGGAGGCTCATGAGGTTCTTTGCCTCTTGCATTTGGGTGGTGTTCTCATTTTTCCAGTAGTGATTGGGTTACATTTAATCTTTGCAGTCTGCCATTGTTCGACTAACCCACGAGGAGGGCTGCTTAACAATATGAGGTCACAAAATATGTGTGTCGTCGTTAATTGAAGTGCAACTAACAGCCCCAAAATAAGTTTTAGACACGTGTACACAAAGAAGTAACTATAAGTAGCTTAGATCTATGTCTCACGGTTATAGATTTTCAAGACACCATACACTGTGCGTCCTACCACTTCGTGCTATGTGTTCTGTGTTTATTTAGTTGTACCCGTATTTCTGTACCCGTGCCGTTTGCAGGTGTATTCCTCAGACAGACCCAATTGGGGAATATGCTACACGTACACTCCTACTCAAATGAGATGCTAAGCACCTCATATGAATAGAAGTGTACTTGTGGCGCACACCCCGAGTGGGTCTATCTGGGGAATATTCCCGCAAACGGAACGGGGGAGGGGGGAACGGGGGGGGGGGGGGGGAGGAAGGGGGGGGGGGGGGGGCTTCTTGGTTAGCCAAGGTACAGCGCCGACATCTAGGAAGTAGCAGTAGCTGGCTGCAACGTTTAACGTTCAGTCCGGACTGCAACACAGTCGGGCGCGGATTACAAAAGAGTCGAGCAGCTTGTTTGTTCTGCTGATGATATGCTTGTTTGTCAGCATTTGCCCGCCACTGACGCTGAAATCTAGCATGTAACACCTCACAGCTGCATGAAGAACAGACGGCATGAAACAATGAAAGCCGAAATCCAGACCAAAAAGGTGACTGCCTTCCCAAAGCATGTAAAATGAAAAAAAAAAAACAACAACAAACAAACCAACAAAAAACATCAAGAAAAAAAAAAGCGTAGAAAGGACAAGTAATTGTCCTTTCTAAGCGTGCTTCTTTTCTTTGTTGGATTTTTCTTTGCGTCTGAAAGGCGGCAAGCGGCACTGAGGATGATTTCTTCTTCTCCTTCTTACAAATACAAGTTAGAGGGCTCCAGAATGCTTCAGAAGGGGCCATGGAATGTCTCTTGCTTGGACATATTCCTCGGCTACAGCACAATTTACATCTGTGCTCCAAGGACAGAGGATGCCTACCAAGACATCAGCCACAGGCAGGCAAGCCAACAGAGTTATCTCAAAGTAGACAAGTCAAAAGGTATTATCTCCCTTTCAATTAATTTATGAATTTTTGAAAAGGTTGCCCCATCGAAACGACAAGTGTTTAATCCAAGCAGCGAAAACACGGAAAGTGGCAAAATAAAACCCACATGACTGTCTCTGTCCGAGTACATGATGTAAATGAACCTGATTTGTTTTTGCAAGAGATGTACATTCTCATGAACCCCTGCGGATGCAAGGGCTCATGAGAATCTACGTCTCTTGCTCAGAGTTGGAGGCCATCAACGGACAACAAAAGCCATACGCGAAAACATGGAGCGAAAGGTCACACAGATTACAAAAAACAAAACAACAACAACAACTAAAAGCAGGCGCATTGGAATATCTGGAAGATATCAACCAAGTGCTTTCAAAGCCTTTCATGTTTTAAAGCCATCTGTGCTTTTATGGAAAAAAAAAGGAAAACATTTCGAGGGCAGTGCTTGAATTAAACGCATTGGCGCCTAATCGATTCATCTCAGTCTTGCGACTTGTTTGCAGTGGTTACGTTTCAGAATATTTTTCCGCGCTTTGGCTCGAAACTCGCATTGAAACGGAAGTCGTGAAAAACGCACAGCTTAAGTTTTAATTGGCCGAGGCAACCTTTGGGCTGCCGTTAAGGCGACCGATTTGCCTCCCACATTTGCAGCATATTCAATAGCAGAAGTGTACACAATTTTAGTCTCTAACTGACGGGTTTAATACTCGAAGTGAAAACATGGAGTAAGGAATTGTAAAAAATAAAAGAGGAACAAAAAGTGCCAGGCGCATCCTCATTGCATCGCTGAACACACTTAGCTAAAAACCTTAACCCATTTAGCTCCAACGCACTATAGCGGCAGATAGAACGATCACGATAATTTAAGGGTAGAGCCAGATTAGCTTGGCGTCGTCAGGGGATAGATTGACCATAATAATTCAAGGGTAGTGCCAGATTAGCTTGGCGCCTTCAGGCGCCAAGCTAATCTGGCAATTCCCTTGAATTATCATGTTCGATCCATCTACTGCAACGGGTACATAGTCGTTAGGTGATACCAGGAAAATTTGGGGAATGCGGACTTAGGGTTAAATAGGTCAAAGAACAAAACACATTAAACAGAGAAGAGAAGGTTAAGACGCATAGTATAGATACAAAAACATTTCAAAGAAGCACCCAACGTGCACTAACCAAAAATAACTACCTGAATGTGGGGAACGTCAAGCGTTACCAAGTTCGGCCATGAAGAGACCTATATTCTCATGATCCTCTGTTACTGCAAGGGGCTCTTGAGAATCTATGTCTCTTGTAGAGGAAAGAATCTTGGCTGAGGTGCTTGCTGTCAACGTCAAAGAAAAGTTCAAGTACCTGGAGATCGAACGCTGAGAGTCAGTGATGGAAAACACGTTCAAACAAATCCATTAATGCAGGTGTTTCACTGCGAAAGCCACTTTCACGAGATCGCACGAGAGAAACTAAGACAAAAATATAGGCTTAAAACGTTAACTCTTTTAACTGTCAAGGCAAGGCGATGAGTACCCATCTGCAAGAGACATAAATCCTCATGAGCCCCCGCTGTCGCGGGGGCTCATGAGGATTTATGTCTCTTTTTATTCCTGTGTTTGGTCTCCATTTTATTTGTGTTCTTCACGTGAATCATGCGTCGGACAGTGTGCAGTGGTTTCAGACGCTAAATCCGCGTCCACTGGCAATCAAGGGGTTAAACCGTCTCTACTCTACTTCAACTTGACTTTTTGTTGTTTTCGAGCACATAATTATAGCAACTGGACTATTTCAGCATAAAATCAATGATACCAGCTAAACGTTCAAAGCCTCAAGTAGATTGTGTTTCAGTTACGCGAACACCCTTGTTTGCGTTTCGGTAAGAGCCCTACGGGTGCCAATCTTTCTGCAATCTTTCTGTGTTGTAACTGTTATATATATCCAGAGCAGATCTTTTGAAATCTTATGTTTCAGCGAACAATTCAAGTTTATTCAAAGACCTGTGTCAATTCGAGTGTCACCTTTGCTGTCTCAATTACACTGGGCGATTTGTGAGCGTCTTTGCTGCGTTTTCATTTCGGCTACAAGAATTACGGCTACAACCCTAGTACACGAGCAAATAATTAACCCTTATCATTCGGAATACACCAGTGTGTGAAATAAATTTGACTAAAATAGTTCAAGGGTAGTGCCAGAATGGCTTGGCGCCACTAGGCGCCAAGCTATTCTGGCACAACCCTTGAACTAAAGCCATGGGTATGTATCGTTATCTGTAAGTACCAATAATATAGCTTGCATATGGCAGCATACAAATTTGAAGCTTTTAACCTCAGTATGATATGGGTTAAGGCATAGGAAGGGGAGGGAAGGGGAGAGGGGGTATACTCCCACTCCCCCTCCACTCCCCTCACTCCTTCATCATTTTCTTGGAGATTTTATTTTGTTGTTTATGTTGAGAAATGCATTTTTTGGACGAAAAACAGCATCGTAGTTAATTTTTCAAAAGCATTTTCAAACTGCGAGAGATGGATCGATTGTAACATCTCAGTTTAACTTCACTGCGCCAAGCTAAACAAGCTCCCCTTTTGAGCTATCACAGTCAATATTTCACGCGACGTTGGCGCTGAAATTAAATCCATGTCTGCGCCACAGGAGTTCCGAATTTTGTTTGGGTATCGACTATGTACACTTTATCTGTCAGATCAGTGGCTGTAGTTCATGTGATGGCTGCCTACCGTTTCCACGGTATTCAGACCAAAACATTTACCAGCATGATGTATAGATTCTCATGAGCCCCTGCAGTTGCAGGGGCTCATGGCCCGAATCTATGCCTCATGCAGCTGAACCCTGTAGTGTCAGCATAGTTGTATCAAACTGTCAACGAAGCTCTCAGGTTTTTCGCAGATGACGTTGTTTGAACGTGCGCTGTTGTATAACGGAATCAGCAGCGACACCTGTTTGTCGCGTTGTTACGTCCCCTTCCTGCTGAGCTCTTTAGCCAATTTCTCTAGAGGAAAAACATTTTTTTTGTGTTATGGAAACAACGGTTTCTGATCATGTTATCGGTTGATTTGATTTGAAAACGTTTTAAAACCAAAAGGCTGTTGTGTTCGATTTGTCCTGAGCTGTTCTTTTTTACTTGGATAGATGGCTGACTGATTGGATAGATGAATGGATGAATGGATGAATGGATGGATGGAAGGGTGGATGAGTGGGTGGGTGGGTGGATGGATGGATGGATGGATTGATGGATGGGTGGGTTTGTGGGTGGTTAGATTGATTAGATGGATGGTGAATGGAAGGATGGATGGATCAGTGAGTCAATCAGTCAATTAATGAATCAAACAGTCAGTCGGTCGCTCAGCCCATCTGTACACACTTAATACAACCTCTTTCTCTGTCAGTCTGTCTCTACAAGGGACAAAAGCATCATCTGCTGCGTAGGTATGACCTACAACATATTCCGCTCCCAGTTCGTCATCCTGAATAGCGCGAGAGTCACTAGTACCCACGGCGGTGGTGCTTGCTACATTTATCACATTTCTGGCAAAATGCGAACATCATACATTTCACTCTCCTTCTGCCGCTTGTTATTAGAAATCGCCGTACAGTCAACAGCACTACTGCTAGACGAGGCAATGAGCTAAACCTGTCAAAACTGGCAGCGGTCACACCACGGCAAATTCAACACCACTTATTCATACTCATTATTAAGATCATAAGAGGAACACAGATATGCATGTAGTGAACAAGAGGCTAAAACTTCATGAACCCCCGCATATGCGGGAGGCCCATGAAGTTATTAGCCTCTTGCAGCTGGATGGCGTTTGCTTCTCAGTCCCAGCAGTGAAGGGGTCAAACTATTCCTGCAGGAATGTACGCTGAAAACATGACCGTCTGACATCAGTCTTGAACCCTTATCATTCGGAATACACCAGTGTGTGAAATAAATTTGACTAAAATAGTTCAAGGGTAGTGCCAGAATAGCTTGGCGCCTCTGGGCGCCAAGCTATTCTGGCACCACCCTTGAACTAAAGCCATTGGTCTATATCCTTATCTGTAAGTACTAGAATGTAGCTTGCATATGGCAGTGTACAAATGTGTAGCTTTTAGCCTCAGTATGATATGGGTCAAAAGGCGCGTGGCTGCTGCTGGAATACCGGCTTTTATTACGCTTGGTAGCAGCATCTCTCTTGTCAACGCGGGAGATCGATCGTTAGACCGATCACGACAGCTCAAGGGTGGCAGCTTTTTCGCTCTCGACAGTCCTTTCTTTCCCCTTCCAAAGCCACTTGTCTCTTAGGCGTAAAAAGAAAAACTGCCAGCAATTTTGCCCTGAGCTAAAAATAAATATGACTGGTAACGATTGAAAACGTGCATGTAATTGACTTGGTCCAAAGTGCTTCTTGTATGGAAAAAAAAAACAAAAAACAAAAAAACTGCCAACAACTTCGCTTTGGACTTGAAAGAAATATAGAGAAAAACCCAACGAACAAAGAAACTAGCGTAGAAAAGACATTTACAACACAATTTTATAATTTTGCAAGTTAAAATCCCTCTTAAAAAATAGACAAACACAAGTACACAACTTGCAGCTTATGTTTTCGAGTTGGGAAGATGCAACTTATTTGTTCCCATAACAAAGTAACTTTCAAATTGTGTACTTGTTTGAGTACTTGTCCATTTTGAAATAGAAAAGGAAAAAAAAAAAACAAAAATTCATAAATTGTATTGCTGTAACTCTTCCTTAAATAATAATAATAATAATAATAATAATAATAATAATAATAATAATAATAATAATAATAATAATAATAATAATAATAATAATAATATAGTAATAATGAATGGTTCTTGTATAGCGGAAAATCTTTTTGTGACAAAATCTCATTGCGCTAACACACACATTCAAACATGACATAGACGATATGAAACATTACAAATAAATACAACAGGACCACAGATCTACAACTGAGGAAAAGCAAGCTGGAAGATGTGAGTTTTCAACTGAGCCTTAAACTGAGAGAGAGTAGGGACATTTCGCAGACTGGTAGGCCGCGAGTTCCAAACTGAAGGTGCAATGAAGCTGAATAAGCGTTCACCAACAGTTAAAACGTGTTTCCGTATTCATTGGTTTCTTCTCTGCATTTTACGCGCTTGGCAGCAACCATTTTGGTCGGGACTTTGAAAGAATTATGACTAGCTGGCAATTGTAAGCGACCTGCTCCAAATTGGCTCTGGAAAGAAAAACTGTGAGCAATTTCGCTCTGGACTTGAAAGAAATATGACTGGTAAAGGGCGCGGGGATTCGCCGAATATTCGGCTTCATCGTCTCGCAGAGAGCGTACATCGCCGACTATGAGGCAGCTCCTTGGGGTATTATCAGCACTTTGCTCCTTTACCCTCGAGGGATGGTACGTACTGCTGATCAAGTTTCCTTTCTGCAACAAATGTCTGCTAGCCATGAGCAATATTGTTTAGCCCTAATGGCTCGTTTCGGTGCGTCAATAACCCATTTCAGCCCATTACAACAGGTGATGGTTGGATCAGCCGTGGTTGTTCAACTCGTTTAACCGCTAGGCCGCATTTGTGAGGGGTCACCTAACAACAATTGTACCAGTCGCAGGAGTTAGATCGACCATGATAATTCAAGGGTAGTGCCAGATTAGCTTGGCGCCATCAGGCGCCAAGCTAATCTGGCACTACCCTTGAATTATTATGGTCGATCCATCTCCATCTCATTTCCGGGCTAACTGGGTTAAGGTTAGTTCAAGGATATTCAACCATGATAGTTTATGGGTGGTGCCGGAATAGCTCAGTGCCTGGAGGCGCCAAGCTATTCTAGCCAACACCCTTGAAATATCATGGTTGCTTTTCCTTCTTCTTCTTCTTCCTCCTCGAACACATGGTTGCTTTTCCTACTAGACTAAAATATCTTCAGAGGACAGCTGTCAACTTAGTGGTCAGCTCGGGCCCCAGATCTCAAAGTCTGAACCCCTTGACTGTCAACAAAAAATGGCAGGATACAAAGAAATATCCTCCTGAAATCCCATAGCTGCCAGGGCTCATGAGGATCTGTGTCTCTTGCTGACACCACTTTGAATCCACCTTCCTGGGACTGTTGGGGCTCTATGTTGTTGAAACAAGGAAACTTGCAGAAACATTGATTGATTGATTGATTGATTGTACATTGCTTAACGTCCCGACAGCAACAAGGCTTTCTCAGGACGTGCATGCACTGCTTGTGAAAAAAAACCTAAACAGAACATTGAATGTATGTCGCCAGCCGGTCCAATACGTTAAATAAACCTAAGACACAGGGCCTAAATAAAGCTAAGACCATTTAGCAACACACATCCAATATCAAGAGCTACAGGCAGTGCAGACAGTAGGGAGAGTTTTAAAAAGGAAAATACAGGTGAAAGGACAAAGGGTAGACAGAAACACATGCCCCAGAATAGAGAGGAAAACCCACCCTGTGGGGCTAACCAGGGTGACCCTGGGAACTAAAAAGTAGTTAACCCCACCCAAGTCCCCCAGGGCAGACCCGGGTGGGGCTTGCAGAAACACAATCATCATCAAATGGCAGTGAAAAGTGAATGGTTCCAATATATTACTTGTGTGATACTTTACTGTAACTGCCGGAACTCAGTAATTTAGATCCTTTGTACCTGACTGTCGTTCGTCTCCAGACTTGCAGAGTATTGGCCGAATCGACAAATTCGCCGAGGCATCATTACATTAGAGCAAACACAGAGTAATCTCCGTGCATTTCATTTCATATCAATTTTGCTGGAGGCAAAAATCGGCTGCAGACAAAAACACCGCAGCCAGAATGGGAACGAGGCTCCAAGAGCCTGGATGAGTGACCCTGCACAGATAAATGCCGGAGACGGTGAAATGGTCTCGAGGAACCTCGCAATGTCTTGCGAATCCGGGCGAGATTCCGGCTGGCATTTGCGACAAACCGGCTCCAGTTATAATCCGAGCGACATGACTGCCCATTGTTAGACTCGCCTGTATTGCCGTGATTGGGGTGACTGGCTTGACATAGCTTTGGGTTTGGCAATCTATAACGGTATAGATCTATATATTCCGTTTCCTTTCCTTTCGTTTCCGTAAATAACTCTGGGACTGTTTATGTGTCAGTGCTAGTCTGTGATTTCGGAGCTTACGGCGGACGGCCGTATGGTCCAAAATCACAGACCATCATGCACATAGAAATCGCCAGTTTTGAAATAGGAATAGTGGATTTTAAGAACGATTCACCGAGCTAGCCATGCCTGACTTTCCGAAATCGGTGAGGGGTCACCTCACAACTATGTACTAGCTGCAGGAGATAAATCGACCAAGATAATTCAAGGGTAGTGCCAGATTTGTGTTAATGCCTGCGTGCCTGAGTATCTTAATGGCTACATCGGTTTAATCGGAACAGCTTGAACTCAGGTATCAAACATTGTAATAAAGGTTGAGTGTACATGCTGCAGAGTGTTACGTTGAACCGCCTGCCCTTTCATGAATTGTACGACAAGAAAAAATAATCATGTCCGTAAAAAAGTTGTCAAAGACATAAGCGGCCCTGCCGTGAGTAGTTCCGGTGCTTTTTTTTTTCGGGTACTGGCTTCCGGAAAAGCAATGCTTTCACAAAATGGGTGTCAATTAAGCGAAACTAAGTGCCAATACCCGTCAAACACTTGTCTTTTCTAGTATTTTCAGAGGCACAGACTGACAAAATGAGTGTTCCGGCTTGATAAAAGCGAAGTGCAAGTAACCGTAAAACAATTTTCTTAACCCTGTGGGTGTCGGTAGCGGTTTTAGTCGCGATGATTCCTTTAGGAATCATCGCGATTAAAACCACTACCGACACCCAAAGGGCGCAACCTTACAACTAACTGTACCTCTTGAAATAACTGTTCCTCTGATCAAACGGAAACTTTCCCAAGTCGAATATATAATTTAATCTTCACAGCACCAGTTCAGAGACCTTAGCTGAAGACTTAGAGAACAAGCTTTTTAACTTGGTAAGTGAGCGCTTGAAGTAATGGAATTAGCAAAATAAACGTGTTTTTTTTTTCTTCTTCACGAGGACACGAGCGAAGTGTAGTGGTCTCTTTGTAACAGTCGCATTCTAAGCGAAATAGCATCATAAATATGAGGTATCGCAACCTTTGTCAGCGAAAAGCAAATTCGCATAAGGCCTTGCTACTGCAGTGGCTCATGTGAATCTATGTTTTTTTTGCAGATGGAGGGATACGGATTCGAAAATGTATGTATACATTAAAGCAGTCACTTCAAAGATGAATTGGAAAAGGTTTTCTCGCCGCTCCAGCGAATAATGCCGAAAATGCGTATACAAATGGCAGAAGATAATCAAATTCGCTCGCGTCTTTGAACACGAGTATGTTCGTATTACGACATATATTGGCGCGAGGGGAAGGTTAACTCATTCGCGGCCAGCCGCATCCGGATGCGCGGCATAAGCCGCGCATCCGGATGCGGCTGGCCGCGAATGCGTTAAGGGAGACTTTGAGCAAGCATGAAAACATAGAGCAAAAAATGCTTCCCTCTTTGGATGTCAGTAGCCGTGCAAGTTGCGATGATTCCTGCAGGAATCACTAATCGCAACAAAAACCGCTATCGACAGCCAAAAGGTCAAGCTGGTCAATATCGTTAAAACGAGTCTGGTCGGTTCAAATCATTGAGAAGACAGTGTTATGTGTGGAACGACACGCAGAACTGGGCTGTACTGGCACATGCGAGCTTTCAGTTTTGGTCAGAAATAGCTGTGAAAGATGCAATACGTTAAACTGATTTATATATAATAAATATTTTTTAAAATAATTATTCATTTCATGAACTATTAAACTCATAGAACTAAATGAATTCCATTCAAGAGCTAATGAAAACTATCTTCCCGTACTCAGCCCTCAGCTCAAAAGGCACTCAAAAAAGAGAAGTAACTAAGAAAAATGAAATTATATTTGCTGCACTTCCTACCTCCACCTCCCGAGAGTTCCACTAACAGGAGGCAACCAGTATGAACTAGGACAGGGCAGACAACTGGCCACCAAAGGGAAATACGCTAAACGTGTGCATTAACACAATAGTTGATTTAGAAATTGCATTAAGGTTATGCCCCTAAGCTGTAACATTGTCCCGTAGGAGAAAAGAGAGTTCGCTAGAGTGGATGAAAATATTTTTTTCTAAAATGCATATTACACAAGAAGAGAAATACAGCAAGATATTAGTAGACTGGATCGGAACACCAGCAACTGTATTGCCCGAATTAACGCTAATTGGCTTTGAAGCAATAACATACAATGCCTCTTCGCCGCCAGCCCATATTTTTTAAGATATGAAATTTCATACGGGGGAAAACACGGCTGCAATCTGATAGTCTGTAATGTTGCCAATATTTTTAGTTCAGCAACAACGCTTTCGCTTTCAAGGCAAACTGAGCGAGAAGGTTTGACCATGCAAGGGTAGCGCCTGATTAGCTTGGCGCATTTTCAGGCGCCAAGCTAATCAGGCACTACCCTTGAGCTAAAATATTCATATAATATCACGTTCAATTAACCCTTTGGTTGTCGGTGGCGCTTTTCGTTGCGATGATTCCTACAGGAATCGTCGCGACAAAAAGCGCTACCGACATCCAAAGGACTAATCAGGCACAACCTTTAAGCTTAATTAGATATGATCGATCCACATTCTGTGACTTGCAAGCAGTTACTGGTGCTAATTAGACACTACCCTTGAGATGTATTTTTAGATTCAAATTCGTCTCCTGTCACATAGTGCGCACGGCATAGCTATACACTGCGACACAGTCGGCTTCAGATAGCAAATGGACATTATGCCATTTGCGCGATATTGCATATTCCTTCTGGTTAGTTACACTCTTGCTTCTACTTCGATTGTCGTTCATAAAGCAAGGCTGGAAACTTTGAGTTTGAACCCGGAAAGGCCACAAGAGAGTTTATTGCAAAAAGGGATAAGCTTTTCCCTTCATTAGTCTTTTGGGGAGAGCTAAATACCGAATATTCTTTAGCAAAGGACGCTTTCGGTCTTTTTGAATTGAATTTAACGCGTTACGACAAAGGTGTTTTGCCAAACTCTTCGAGAAAAATACATTGTCGTGCAAGCATGGAAAAGTTGATTTCCATATACGAAGCATCAAATCATTAGTTGTATAACGAGTTAGACTTTGCCAATGGTTTTTGTCGCCTCGAGAAGGACGATCAGGGAGTTTATTTCGAAAAAAAAAGTCCAGATCTATAGCAGGAGACTTTTATCTTCGAAATAAACTCCCTGACCCTTAGACTTTTACTTATGGAAAGAAATTCTCTGATCGTACCCGAATGGTTCCAGCGGCAAGAGGCATAGATCCCCATGAGCCTCCGCAATGAGGATCTATGCCTCTTGCAGTTGGGGTTTTCTCGGCAGTAAAGGGCTTAAGTCAAGCATATCAAATGAATTATCTGATAGCTGCTAGTTATCGTCACAAACAGGATGCACAACCTGTAAGGATGCCACTCTAAACCTAGGACAGAAAAACAGTGATCAGGACATCGACTGCATTCCAGAGCTTTTGCTATATTCACTTCTACTAAACACTAACATCCCAGCGTATGAGGCAGACGGATGCAAATCGTATCAAACATCCCACACAAGCGACTATACTGAACATCAATAATATGATGGGACTGACGAGGATCTGTGTCCCTTGCACAGGGGAGTACATTTCTTGCTAGCTGATAAGTACGGCCTAATTGAAACCAGAGGTATAGGTGATTATCCTGTCATTCTATCACGTGTGTGGCTTTAACCCCCTTACCTGCCGGGGACTAGAGCTCACAATACAACTCGCACGCTATTTCACGACCATGTGCTACAACCGCCGTGAGATGGCCTTGACCGCCTGCTCGGCGTTAAACCCCATTAACTAACCAACGTGCTACAATTAAGGATGTATCCGTTCGCGTGTGATAATACGGGTTGTGCGATCTCCGCCGCACTTTCCGCTGTTTTTGTCGCAATGCCACATAACGATCAGCTTTCGAGGCGGAGTAAAGTAAGAGCACCCTAAGAGCGGCACCGCACCACTACGAAGAGAAAAGAATATGTCGATTCTGAGCTTAAAACCCTCTGAGAGACATGTTGTGTAAGTATAAATAAATTGAATTATCTCTGACATCCCGTTACTTAAAAAAAAAAAAAAAAAAAAAAAGTCACTCGTACTCAGTTCGACCGATAAAATGCGAGCTTTTTATCGGTCGAATAGAGCACAAGTGATTTATATTGCCTAACAGGAGGTCAGAGTTAGTTAGTTATTTGGGTTTAACACCGAGCAGGCAAGGAGGTCAGCCGTCATATTATCTATATATGTGTCTATGAAACGGGCCACGGCAGAGTACCTGCCAGATATACCTGTCAGTCTGAGACACACCAGCAGGCGCTCCAGCAAGACGCGTAATTTCTCATGAGCCCCCGACTCTGCCTGGGCTCATGAGGATTTACATCTCTTGCAGATGGGTGTTGCTTGTTGCGTTCCCGGCAGGTTACTCAGTATTTTCTGGGTATTTTCGCCGTGCTGGAATCAAGAGAGGCGCTCACAACAACATATCAGAACTCCGAAAGGATTTTCAGTAAGACTGTTTTAACTCATTCAGCCCG
>BTPG01000001.1:71548942-71588942 GCA_036245525.1 Semisulcospira habei | reverse complement strand
ATCTTTGTATCGCTTTTTGCGGTGGCTTTGCTGAATCCGCCTGAAGAGTGTTTATTCGATTTAGTGGGTATAGATGATACAACCTGGATACACAGCTGTGATCCTTGGGGGAAAAGAGTGTCGTTGATTGACTGAATGCATGTTTGTTTTCTTGGCGTCCTGAAAGCCGGACAAACTGTAAATGAACAACTAGCTGATGTCCAGTATTTAAATTTAACTGAAAGCGACTCTGCTCATTGGCGGGCTTTGATTTGCCAAATTTCGCCGATACAACGTTTTATCAATAGAGTGGAAACGGGGTGGGGAGGGGTGGAGGGCTTAAACAGGATGCAGAAAGTTTGGGTCATGTCATTGTATCAATTGTGCAGATCAATAGATCGTGAAAATTCAGATCTTCACCATGCGGGCATGCTGATATGCGATTTCAACTGTTGAGTCCGTGAGGTCCAAAATCACGGATGAGAACATACTTACATAAATAACAGAGAGGTACCGTTTAAGCCGAACGATAGTGAAATCACGAAGGATAACCAGCTTGCACTATAAGTAAACCAAAACTCCAAATATCTCCAAGAGGCATAGATCCTCATGAGCCCGGAGGGCTCATGAGGATCTATGCCTTTTCGAGATGTTTGGACTGTTGTCCATGCTTTCGGTAGAGAATCTATGCTTGTATGGAGTGTTGTCCATGCCTTTGGCAGAAGCTGGTTATCCACCGTGACTTCGCTGTCGTTCGCAATTGGAAGTCGTTCGTTGCAAACGAAACCTCAATAATATCACCCCACTCTGATCCACCCCTAACACTTCAACACCGACAGACGCACTAATTCAACTACCCGTGAGTCTAGATCTAATTTCCGCACGAATACCGGATCCACCCCTGTCTAATGCACAGGCAGGAAGACATCAAAGACCCCCCCATGGACGCTCGCCCTTTAATACTGCACAATCCATCAAAGCTCTCTCATCTGCAAGAGGCATAGATCTTCATGAACACCCCTGCTATAAAAGGGGCTTATGAAGATCTATGCCTCTTGTTGAAAACAACGTGCTTCACTTACATGTGTATTTCCAACGAAATTCTAATGAAAAAAAAAACAAACCAACGTCCATGTTATGTGTAACATTTAATGGATAACACAGTTTTAAAATTCAGTTCAGTTTAGGAAGTTCCAATAAAGCGGAATAGGTCATCTTAACCCTTTGCGCATCGGTAGCTGTTGTGTTGCGATGGGATTCCTATAAAAATCAGTGCGTCAAAAACCGCTACTGACACGCAAAGGGTTAAATCCAAGCAATGCACGGGCTTTTGAGTTAGCTATTAGAGTTTAACCCTTTCCCAGCCAATAGAGGCATATTATGTCTCTGAAATGACAACAACCGAAAGCCGCAACCGTGCAAGAGACATAGATAGATAACTTGGTCTCAGCAAGAGGAATAGAGTCTCATGAACCCCAGCAAGTGGATTATCTCCGCAACGTGTTTAATATTAAGCCTTCAGCGAAGATGAATACATTCTTCGTTTGTTTGTTTTTTGTTACTAGAGAACAGGCTTTCGTGACCACTGCACACTAGGATTTTTAAGCTCCCTAGTCCCTAACTGAACCAAAGCAACCTTGAATATCCAGTCTGGGATTTTTTTCCTGGCAGAATATCAACCTCATTGTTTCTTGGTCTGCGATTTTAGACCTAACGGCTTAGAGCTGTGAGGTTCGAAATTGCAGACCAGCCCACATTAACAGCTATGATCCAAAAATGAAACCAAGACTCGCCTACACATGTTGAGTTTCCTGGTGCCTCACGCAGCGTCCTGCGCAAGCGCTGCGGCTAAGGGAGCTAACCCCCACCTCAGCGAGACGATTACATTCCGTTAGCAAAGAAATCCCCGGATGTGTAAAAAGTCACCGTGATGGATCTCGGTAGGTTGTTTCGGCGTGCCAGTCATTTTTGCGAACGCTTGCCGAGATAAAGGAGAACTCAACAAGGCATCAATGGAATTTCTTATGTTACAGATGTTCTTTGACAACGTAATACAGTCTTTACCTCCAGCGCCAACCGTCTGAGATGGATCGACCAGGATAATGTCAAGGATCAATACAGTGGGGTACAACTTCCATCAACACGACGGAAGTCTTTTGGTCCCCGCTCACATACTTTCACGATTTAGTTTACTGGTATATAGCAGCTCGGGGTAAGATAGAGAATGATCAAACAGTACAACACGTCAAGGGTAGTGCTTGAATAGCTTGGTGCTTGTAAATGCGCCAAGCTATTCAAGCAGTACCATTCATTACAAGCTATTCATACAATACCCTTCGGCTGCTGTGGTCCACCAGTCTCCATATAGTTTTGTACATATTGTTTAATTTAATTAATCTAATTTTTTATGTGACCAACTCGGCTTCAGAGTTAGTTCAGGTCAGTCAAGATTCTCTGCGCTTGGAAAAACCCATACGCGCTCCAACCCACCAATCAGAAGTCTTCCTTCCATCAGGGTTCCGGCCTTTCGAGATTGGACCAATACTGGTGTGGTTTACTAAGGATCTCTCATGTCCTTTCAAGTCTGCCCAACGCCCGCTGCCTTTCTCAAAACGCTTCTACTGTGGAGGGGATCGACTGCGTAGTGGTGCCCTTGAGAATGACGAGGAATACAATTTGGCCGCTCAGCAAGATGTCTGCTGGATCTAAAGCCAGAAACACTGTTTGTGCCATGCAGGAAAATGCCATATCTTCGCTCCCCCCTCCCCCTCCCCCCCCCCCACCTCCGCCAGAATACATAGATCCGATAGACCACAAGTCTATCACGGTAATGTTATAATATAGGATTGTTGCACTTTTCACTTTGGCATATTTGCACGGTTAACAATATGTCACGGTGGGTGGGGATGGTGGAGGAGGCTGAAGGGCATGACAAGCCAATGCCAGTTTACAACTCAACATGACGGAGATGCTATCATAAGCGTGTCCGTTTGAAAAGGACTGGTACGGATACATTGGCCAAATTTAAAGTGGCACAGTGCCGAGAAAATTTGAACACACTCAACTGCAAGAGGTATAGATCCTCATAAGCCCCCGCAGTTGCGGGGGCCCATGAGGATCTATGCCCCTTGCTGACACTTATTTTGAATCCTGTACTTCTAGGGGCTTCTTTCGTCTTCAATTAATGATGATTGCAGAAACACAGTCTGCTTCAGATGGCACTGAACGGGTTAACCACTGTGCTGCCTGTGATCACAAATTAAGCGCTTGGAGACACTGCACACTGACCGATATTCGTGTAAAAAAAAAAAAAGAAGAAAAAAAAAAAAAAAGAAACAGGACTAAAAAATAGGCATAAAGAACGCTGTACTAACAAGAGACATAAATCCTCATGAGCCCCCGCGACTGCGGGGGCTCATGAGGATTTATGTCTCTTGCCGCTGAAGTAGACTTCGCCTTGCCTCGGGAGTTAACATGTTTTATAACATGTAAGTTTGTTTTGTAACGATTTCTTCAACCCACCCAATCATGACACACAACAACAGTAGATGAATCCAAACTGACAGATTACGGAATGGTGCAAGAGTAATGTGTAGCCTGCCAGTCTATGCTGGCACCCCTCTGGAACCATCAAGCTCCTATAACAACGACAATCTCACTTTCCTCAAAATACAGACATAATGGCTTTTGGCAAATAACGACAGACATCCCTTTTTTGTGATCTCACTTTTCACAAAAATGAACTGGGTGTCTTTTGCAATAAATGGCCAGAGCGTAGTTTAAGAGTTTACAATACAATACAATACAATACAATACAATACAATACAATACAATACAATACAATACAACGTTATTGTCTGTTCGAGTCCAGGCACGACAGAAATTTGCCTTTCGGCTCGTCATGAAACAACAATATAAGACATTAACAAACGCTGCAAAAGCATATCATGAAAAATTATCATTGCAGCAATCTATCACAAGCAATCTGTCACAAGATGGGAGGTAATGTTAAGTAGATCATACTTATCGCGGCGTTATAAACGAGAGTTCAAAATCGAGACAGCAGTTGGAATAAAAGACTTCTTAAAAACATTCCTTTTGGCAAGTGGCATGTTGAAACGTCTGCCTGATGGTAGCATTTGAAACTGATCAGAGAGTGGGTGACTAGGATCATTGACAATGCTAGCAGCTATCCTTCGGACAGCTCTATGGTACAGATCATCTACTGGGTACTGTCCTAGGCCAATGATCTTCTCAGCTGTTCTGACGATACGTGACAGTCTGCCCCTGTTTTTCATACTGAGATTGCCATACCAAGCAGTGATGTTAAACGTCAGTATGCTTTCGATCAGGCTTCTATAAACGGATTCTAAAACCCTGGAACTGACATCAAAACTTCTCAGTTTCCTAAGAAGGTACAGACGCTGGTTTGCTTTTTTCACAATCAGATCAGTGTTTCCAGTGAAGGACAGCCCACTATCCACGACTGTGCCAAGGTACTTAAATTCAGTGACCCCCTCTACAGGTTGATTATTAATTGAGACAGGTACAAAAATATCATCAACTTTCCTGTCATCAATGACGAGTTCCTTGGTTTTCTGTACATTCATTTCCAGAAAACTATCTTTGCACCATGACTCTAATACTGCTATCTGTGCAAAGTACTCGGCCAAACTGTCTTCTTTTTGGAGTAGGCGTAGTTTAAGAGTGGTGCTGAGCTGTGATTTATTTTCAGACAACAGCTTCTTTGGAATCTCGATTCTCGAGCCGAGTGTCAGTCAAACAACATGGCGGCCTATAACGATTATGAAAGTGCCATTCACACGTCAGTTCAAAGATAGTTTGGCAGCGTGTGTTTCCTGTGCAATAACACTGTGACAACAAAACATCTTCCTGCAAAACCTTCCACAGGTTTTCATCCCTGCACAGCCGAGAAAAAAACAAACATCATACAATCCAAGAGGTGTAGATCTTCAGGGATCCCTGCAGATGCAGGGCCTCATGAGGATCTATGCTTCTTGCTGGCACCACTTTCTATATATGTCACTTGGACGACTGGGGTTCTTTGCCTTTGAATTAACCTATAAAGCCCTGGCACGCTACGACAAAATGCGGATCGACCATGATGGTTCAAGGGTGGCGTCAGAATAGTTTGGCGCTTTAGGCGCCAAGCCATTCTGACTCCAACCTTGAACTATCATGGTCGATCTGTCTCCAGAACTGTGACCTAGACATCATAGGGTATTTCCAGACTTTGATAATTCATCCTCAAAGTTGAATGATTAAAAAATATTTAAGAAATACGACTCGTGGCCTAATGGCAGTAAAAGGATTAATCTCAGCATTTTCCAAATGGTTTCTGACACATTTTGCTACTCCCGACAATCAAAACTGGCGCAACGGTAGAAAAAAAACACCACCAGCACCACCACAAAAAACAACAACAAACAAACAAACAAATTAAAAAAACACAAATAAACAAACAAAACACGAACAACAATAATCAACAACAACAGCAAAAACCCACTGAAAGCATCCTGAAATGATGTTTCCTCATGTCCTCGGCTGAATTTGAAATACATTGCCTCGTCTAACAGAGGCACAGATGCTAATACGTGTGTGGCAGAGGCAAGAAGGAGGTTCATAAGAGTCTATGCCTCGCTGCATGTGGCATTCACTCTTGAAGTTTGGCTGGGAAACGGTTAAAAATAAGGCAATATTAACCCATTCAAGATGCACCACATCCGGATACGCGGCATAAACCTGCGTATCCGAAAGCAGCACTTCTCAAACGTGTTAATATCAATCAGACACAGTCTACAGGTTAACATGCTTCTTTCCACACTGTAGTGCGTTCATCAGCGAAATACACTCAATTGCAAGAGACATGTATCATCTATGCCTCTTGCTGGTCCCGTTTGTGTTAGTGTTCGTCAGGGGCAGGGAGCCCCAGATGTTGAGTTTACCGTTCCACAACAGTAAATTGGTCTTACAACTGTGGGATTCGGTAGAGTGTTTTCTCATTCAGAATGTTATGTTTGGCAATAACACCAACTGTATCCTAGTACATAATCGTCAAGACAGATATTCAGAGGATCGGTGCGTGCATAAAACCATGATGGTAAGTAAAACGAGAACGACTATTATTATTTTTTGTTTATTTACGACAGGTGTTAAGGTTCGCAAGTTACTTCAAAGCCAAACATTCGTGCTGATTACACTTTGCTACCGGAACACTGTAAGTACAAGCAAGAGGAATAGATCTTCATGTGCCACCGTATCTGCGTGGGCTCATGAACCTATGCCTCTTGCTGACACCACTTCATATCCCTGTTCCTTGCAGCTATATATATATATATATATATATATATATATATAATATATATATATATATATATATATATATATATATATATATATATATATATATATATATATATATATATATATATTCTTTTTCTCTCCTCCGGATTTCAGAAGCACGACCTGCGATCAGTAGCTGACAAATGTTTAACCCGATTAGGAGCCATGAACACCACCCACCTGCAAGAGGTATAGTCGCGCGGGCTCATGAGGATCTATACCTCTTGCTGACACTCTCTTTGAATGCATGTTCCTGGGAAAGCTGGGACATTTTGGTGTTAAATAAACACAGAATTCAGAAACACAATCTGCGTCAGCAAGCACTGAACGGGTTAACTCATTCGAGACGTGCCGCATCCGGACACGCGGCTTTAAATCCGCGTGTCCGGATGCGGCACGTCTCGAATGAGTTAAGCGTAAAGCCATCACAGATCACTATGTTCATAAAAAGATACTGACCCTCCACCCCCCCCCCCCCACCCCCCAGCCCCCCCAAAATAAAATAAAATAAATAAATAAATAAATAATAAAATAAAATAAAATAAAATAAAATAAATAAATAAATAAAATAAAAATTCAATATATCCCTGAAGCGTTAAGGTCGAAATTAACTCATGTGGGAGTTATCCTCTGCGGAAAAAATAGCAATACCGTTTAGGAGGCAGATGGACCAGGATGGCGCCTTCAGCAACAGGTAGTTACACATTCGTGGTGGTCTCAGAGGTGGTTAGGTCCACGTATTTTTAATGTCATCGACAATTCTGATACCTTTAACCTCCAAGCTATGCACAGACGTCGGCTTTGTCAGTCCCTCGTTGAACGCCTCCCACAGATCTGCAGGATGCCTGGATCCTATCAAAAAGTTTCTTCTCTTGCTGTGAAGAATCCTGCAGAACCTTGGGGAAATATTTATTTCTTGAACTGAGGCAATTTTCGGCGTGTCTTTGAGGTGACAATGATAGAAACACTTTCTTTTTCAGTGGACGCGGATTGTGTTTTGAAATCGTGGTAAATTCAACATTAAAGATCTACCCAGCCGTCAACGGGACATGGATCGAGAATGTTGTCAGCAAGAGACATAGATCCTCATGAGCCCCCGCGACTGCGGGGGCTTATGAGGATCTATACCTCTTGCTGTTGTTTAA
Source organism: Semisulcospira habei (assembly GCA_036245525.1). Classification (NCBI taxonomy): domain Eukaryota; kingdom Metazoa; phylum Mollusca; class Gastropoda; family Semisulcospiridae; genus Semisulcospira; species Semisulcospira habei. The sequence goes on along the minus strand of BTPG01000001.1, from coordinate 71,581,455 downwards.
TTTTTCTCGACAGTGAAGGGGTTCGCAGATTTGAAGATTGTTTATCGATGATTGTTATTTTTCTATTCATAAAAAAAATTCCCTTGTAGAAAAACACAGTTGCAAAAAGTCTGCTCTAGGCTCACCATGCTTGATGCTGTAAGGTATCCAACTATTGAACACTTGTGCTTCTCAACAGTAGAAGATTCTCGTGGCTTCTAACTACCACCACAATGATATCTTCTTCCTCGGCCATTCCATAACTCCAGAGGGAGGTAGCAGACCCACGTCGTCACAATTCCTGCGCTGCTGTCTCTGGCATTTGGCAAAGTAACTCTGTGGACCAAACGCGAATCATCTGCAAGAAGCACATATGCTCGTGAGCCCCTTGCAGTCGCAAGGGGCTCACGAGAACCTCTGCCTCCTGCTGTGGCCAATGGTTCTCTGTGCTTACAGCTTGCGAGCCGTGCAAGACGAACTCTTCATGGTTTTAGGAACTGGGAATAATCCGAGGACCTTTGATAAGGAGTCGCTATGACGGGAAAAACATCGCCGCTTCAAAGGATACGTGATGGCTCATAGAACCACATCCGACTCATCCCTCTCGCGGAGGCTATATGACACACCGAATTCTCCCATCCAGTGGCATTCACTCTCAAGAATCCCAGCAGCTGCAGGGGTCCATAAAGATCTGTGCCTCCGTATGACAGGAATGGTGCCGGAAGAGGAATTAATATAGGATTTTTTTGTTTTGTTTTGTTTTTCCTTTTGCCTGGAGCGGTGGATAAAATCTTTGCCCCCTCGGCTTTAGTCTTCAGACTGTGTGTTCGTTATCGCGGGTAAAGTTTACGTGGGCCAGGAGAATGTGTACTGGTCTACGATTCTGGACCTTACGGCCTACGGCCGTAAGTTCCAAAATCACAGACAAGCACACGGACATCTACACATTCACTTGTCTAACCCAAAGGAACTTCTCCGTCATAGATGCAGCATGTAGGTAAATAGGGCCTATTACAAATATACAGGCGTATCTCTAAATAATGTTTCAGTCAATAAAACATATTTCTAACGACGGGTGTAAATTCTCATGAGGCCTCGCGGCTGTAAGGGCTCATGAGAATCTATGCCTCTTAAAGATGAAATCAGTTGGTTTTCAATTCGAAATCGTCAAGGCATGAAAAATGGGGTTAACTGAAACGATTTAACACCTTAGCATACGGCATCAGGGGCGTGAACATTTGTGAGGTCCACTGCACGTGGTATGCAAAGAATATCTAAGAATCTTATACTACCTCTTTGCAGAAATGTTTGTGAGAACAAAGAAGACCCAAACAATGACTGCCAGACGTGCAAACTGACCAAAAAGGGTGTACAATGCAGGGGAAGTCATAAAAAACACGCTTAAAAAGGACAAGTACAAAACAATTTATTAAAATTTGCTGTTAAAAAACGTTCTCAAAGTGGACACACGTACAAAGAAATTGCATTACGTGTACAGTCATCCCAGAATAACAAAAAGGTTTTAATATGATAATTTAATAAATTGTGTTGCACTTGTCTTTATATAGAGTGCTTCTTTCTTTTTCTGGATTTTCTTATGGAATCTACGCTTCTTTCAGAAGCACCGATAAAAAGCTTTGCCTCTCGAATGCCGCTCAGACGTGATATCTAAAATAGGTTGAATAGAATGTTTTTAGTTATGAGTCCGTTTGGCTGATGCTGAGGTTCACAGGAAACCGTTCTCTGATGCTCTCACCAAAAACCAGCTAACTTAATATACACTTAATACGTGCTTGAAAAACCGGCGTCTAGATTGCATCGAGGAATTAACTTGTAACCTGTCTGGGGACACGGGGGAACTCCGCCCAACTGCAAGAGGCATAGATCCTCATGAGCCCCCGAATTCAGTCGCGGGGGCTCATGAAGATCTACGCCTCTTGTGGATTCATTCATTTATGACATTCACACAACAATTAGACTGTGACGGTGTTACATTTTTCTTCGAGATCTCTGCAGTCGGTGGGTTACGATTTTATAGTACTGTTGGTCACAAAAGTCCTGATGATCTCCGCATGCCGAGGAACTAGGAGGTAAATGGTATCCGCGAGAGTAATTACAGAGCATCATATCCTCCTACAGCCGGCTGGGATCATGTTCATCTAGGTTATAACGGGTTTTCGCTGCAGGCGCCGATCTTAAAATAGTTTGAGATAAGACGTTGCAGGGATGAATAAGACATTGAATTAACCCATTCAGCCCTAACGCACTACAGCAGGAGATGGGTCGACCATGATAATTCAGGGGTAGTGCCAGATTATATTGGCGCCTGTCGGCGCCAAGCTAATCTGGCACTACCCTTGATTTATCATGGTCGATCCATCTCCTGCAACAGGTGCATAATCGTTATATGATGCCTTTAAAATTTGGGAAATACGTGCGTCGGGCTGAATGAGTTAAACGTATCGGGCACACAGACACAGCGCTGACAGAGTTCATCCAAAAGAGATACAGCTCAGCGAAAAGCGAAGGCCAGGATGAGTTGAGTTCCCTACCCGGCCCGTAACCGTAAAATCTATTTTTTGTGTCTAGTTTTTAAAATTATCCAAAGTTTGCGTCTTTCACGAAGCAGACTTAGAAAAAAAACAAAAAACAAAAAAACAAAAAACAACAAACAGCTGGCAGCATCAACATTTTGGTACCGGTCTCAGGCCACTTTACAAAATTTCAAATACAAGCGATAACAAAAAAATCTCTGTAACTTCAGTAGCTGACTGGCCCTTCGTTTGTCTTGTACTGTGTTTGTCTTAAATGGCGTAAATCCGTGTCTGTTTCGTGAGTGTGTGTGTCGGGTTTCAGGCGCGGCGCTTTGAGTCGATTTCCCCAAAATTGAGAAAAAGCGCCTATATAATAACGGTATTATTATTATTATTATTATTATTATTATTTAGTATGTTTGAAAACAGATTCTAACCCTTCGGCTGTCGTTAGCGGTTTTTGTCGCGATGATTCCTGCAGAAATCATCGCGGCAAAAACCGCTACCGACATCTGGCAGGAATCAACGCGACAAAATCCGCTACCGACAGCTATAGAGTTAAACAAGGTAAATAAACAGCTATTAAATTGAGAATGTGCAAAACTCGGTGACAATGATGGTGCGATTATAATCTACGGCGTGTTTTTCTATATATTTTCGCCTTATGGTTCATCACTTTGCATTTTTGAGCCGAGGTGAAAAAGAGTTCAAAGGGGGTTACGTCTTGTCGCAATCTTTACAAAGTTATCTACATCAACATTCTTTGTTACAAATTATTTTCCCTGTTGGCTCAGTCATAAACACGTATTCGCGTGGACTGATTACTCCTTTTGTGACAAAGCAACAACAACAACAACAACAACAACAAATCATCTGCAAGAGGCATAGATTCTCATTAGCTCCCGCATCTGCGGGGGCTAATGAAAATCTGTGCATATGGGTTGGTCCAATTTACGGTAATAGTCATACTCATGAGGAGAGTCAGTTTGGCTGGCTGTATCAAAGACTGAATACTGCGAGGACTACGCAACAAATATATTATTCCCCCCCCCCCCCTCCCCGCCCTCCTCCTCCCTCTATCTCACCCCACCGCCCGCCCCGAACCCCAGCAAGTACCTCAGGCCTCGGGTCATCGGTCTCGGGTCACGCCTCGGGTCACACTCGGCGCCCCCTGCCGTGCCCCAAAGTTCCTCAAACCAAGGAAGGCATTTGGCGTTCCATTAAGCTGAGACGGAATTTGCACACGTCACCGAAACCGGTTACTTCAGCCACCTGTCGGACCGGGTAATTTCTTCTCATTATCGGACTGAAATCGTACACAATTTTCCAGACCAGTTCCGGGATGATACTAGTGAACTTTGAACAAGCAGCGTCTGCAAAATTTACTTAGAGGAACTTCCTAGAACAATCACCATCTGCAAAATCTACTTAGAGAAAAAAAGAGAACAATTGCCGTTTGCAAGATCTACTTAGTGAACAACGTACGTAGAACAATCGCCATCTGCAAAATCCACTTAGCACAACGTTCTTAGAACAATCGCCGTCTGCAAGATCTACTTAGAACAAACACCGTCTGCAACATACTTAGAACAAACACCGTTTGCAACTATACGTAAACCAGCGTCCTTAGAACAATCACCATCTGCAAAGCCTTCTTTGAACAACGCAATTAGATCAATCACTATCATTAAGAGTTTAGGAATTGGAGTGTCGCATATAATCTAGGCTCATAACGATCTGCAATTGGGCATCACGAGGACTTGAATACGCTTTATGCGCATTGAATAGTCACGTTCTTGATCCCCAGAGCGACGTGGTTACTGAACATTTAGTTGCAGTTAGTAGGAGTAGCTAAACTGTAACTGAATGCACGGCTCTTTATCGGGCCCAGCCAAGCCAATGTACAAGCAACCAAGCCGGGGCTCAGAGGATTCGTGTTTTCTGCTGTTCCCATTATCATCTGTGTTCTTTTTTTTTAACCCCGTAAGCACTGCGATTTAGAAGTTCTCTACTGACGACTGCGTAACAGTGCCAGAGAGACCATGATAGTTCAAGGATGGTGCCAGAATAGCTTGGCGCCTATAGGCGCCAAGCTATTGTGCCACCACCCTTGAACTATTATGGTTGATTATAGACCCAAAGGCATTCTGTCACCACCCTTGAACTATCATAGCCGACCCATATCTTGCTGCAGCTAGCGAGTGCTAAGCTGATCAGAGCTACTTTGGCGCTTGTAAGTGTACGATAAAAAATACCATTGGTACACTGTGGCTTATCAGAGAGACTTCATCATTTCTAGATATCGCATCACCATCGGAAGCTTCCAGAGGACTTGTCCCATAATCTCAGTGTCAGATAAATACCGCACGAGTCATTTCCGTAAGTCCTTCACGCACCGAGCCGTGCGACATCCCCATAATTCGAGGGAAGATGATTTGGGAATAGCACCGAATGAGAACGGAACAGTTATTCGATAGCTCCATGAAGTAACAGATACTATTCTGGGGATATGTAGGTTAACACACTCGTGACGTGACGCATCCGGCTTTATGAAAAGGGAAGCATAATAGCTTAGTTAGCGCTGGTTTGTGCCATTTTAATATTTCATAAATAAGACTGGGCGTGGGAAGTTGCATAAAACCTTCTCAGGACTAACAAGAACAAGGATAGCACTTTATATATATATATATATATATATATATATATATATATATATATATATATATATATATATATATATATATATATATATATATATATATATATATATATATATATATATATATATATATTCTTCCGCCAGTAACTTATACTCCGAAAGCAAAAAAGTTGAAAAAGAAAGCGTCTATATTTTATCATTATTGGGTCTAGCTTCCTCAAAGCTTTCTTTGAAGTTGAACTGAATGTATAGCCAACTTCAGAGATAACTGCGAATTTAAAAGCAGGCAGATATTTTCACATTCAACTCCTAGGTAAATAACTGGTGCCAGTGTCAGTTCTAAGCGTTGACGTTTATAAGTGCATCCTTTTCAGCATACTGGTCACCCTCAATATATCGAAGGGAACATCCCAGAGAAGAAAGAAACACGCTTAGAAAGAAGACAGTTACATAACAAGTGTGTTGTAACGCCCTTTTTAAGCGTGTTTCTTTCTTCGTTGGGATGTTTTCTGCTCGTTTACACTCTTGGCAGTCACCATATTGGATTTCATTATATCTCGATTACCGGAGTCTTGAAGTCTGACTGCTCAATTCATGTTCGCGTTTTGCGTGGTCCTAAACTTTACATGCTTAAGAGGAAAAATGCACAGATTAAGCAATATGTTGTCTGGCCGACTCGAACCTTATTTGGTGAGCGCACGGCTGTGCGCGGGCCAACTAAGGCTGCAGTCGGCTAGAGGAATTTTCGCTCACTGAGTATCTACTTGGGAGCCACAGACCTTGCCGTGATATTCTGATGCGCGTAATACTGAAGCTTGCCTGTATTTGACTTTCACTGTCTATCTGTGCAGTTTATTCTACTTCGAAAAAAAAAATACCCAGTGGCAGATTAAGAGTAGTGCCCGTTTAACCCTTGGCCTGTCGGCATCTGTTTTTGTCGCGATGATTCCTGCACGAATCATCGCGACAAACACTATGACCACAAAAAGTGCGGCCCACGCTTAATAAGGTACGATAAAGTAAACATAAAAACTAAAGAGAAATTCACGATGCATGTGTGCACTCTCAACTGAATTAACAGATTCTGCTCCAGGACCGAAATCCGCAAATTTTGAAGTTGCCCCCTGAAGACTGCATTACACTTCTGGAAACAGATAGAGCGTGATAGTTCAAGGGTTGTGCCAGAATAGCTTGGCGCCTATGGGCGCCAAGCTATTCTGGCGCAACCCTTGAACCATCATGCTCGATCCATGTCTTCCCGTGGCGTGTCGGAGTTGAATGAGTTAATGTGCAAAGTTTTCCCTGAGCCGCACTGAGAAACAGTCAGTCAACACGAATGCATCACTCCTGTCTGTTGGCAAGAACGTTAGCAGGGGAACTTGAACGCTGCTAGCGTGAATACATCATTCTAGACGTGAAGTAATAGCAGGCAACCATGGAAGCAAAGGATGAAATAATTACAGAACGCTATAGAGTTGCGCTGGGAAGTAAACATTAGGCAGGGTGGCAGCAAAGCAAGATTTCTGTTTCTTGCTGGGCCCGGGTCCAGGCAGCTGACATATGTCAAAGTTAGCATTGCCGACTTCTAGAAACTCATTTTTTTTCATTGTCCACTTTGCAGGCTGGATCATTTTCAAATGTTCTAAGGCGAGATACACACGTTCAAAGGCACGCAGCGAAGAACACCCAACTACAAGAAAAACAAAGATCCTCCCGATACAGCCAGCAGTTGTGGGGGGCTCATGAGGATCTAAGTCCCTTATTGACGCCACTCTGGTATCCACGGTCCTCAGTGGACGGCTGGCGCTGTTTGGCGTTGAGTTGTCAAAGTTTTTCAGTCTGAAGTGCAATGGACGTTCACTGGCAGAGAATGGGTTAACCTGTTGGTTCTGATGGTGTCCTGCCAGTAAAAAGGTTAACTCATTAGAGACGCGCAACCAGATACGCGGCGTCTCCAGGTTAGTTGGTTGGTTAGTTCGGGTTTAACGTCCACAGCACCGAGGTGATCATGGACGGCCCTGACGGGCGGGGTATGGGAGACAGGGAAATCTATTGCCTATGGAGTACGACCTGAACACTGATCAACTCAGGCGCACTCCAACTGTGCCACTTTGATTTACCAGTACCTTTCAACGGACATGCTATTGAAACAAATCCGGTTTTCCCCCTGGATTGTGAGTCCAGCTACCGGGGCCGGGACGGGATTCGAACCCACGACCCGGCGATTCCCTTCGCTCTCCTGCTCCGACGTTTAACCGCCTGAGCTATTTCGGACTCTAACGTCTCCAGACGTTGTACACCTCAAATGAGTCAACGCACGCACAGAGCTCCACGTCGGATTCCTTAATTTGGGGAGTTGTCAGTCCTCTGACGGCAAGCCCCGGAACTAGACCATGATAGCTCAAAGGAAGTGACAGAAAAGCTTTGCACCTACTGTTGCTGAGTGTGAGAGCCGAGCTGGCTACAACAGTAATCGATGGAATTTCATACAGCCAGGCGACGCAGATTGTTCTTCTTGAAATCATTGTAGGCCTAAATTCAGTTAAAAAATATCTCCTGCCGTCGCAGGAAAATAAGTGCAAAGAGGTTTCAGCAAGAGGCATAGATACTCATGAGCCCCCGCAGTTACGGGGGCTCACGAGAATATATGCCTCTCGCAGATGTGTGGTGCTGACCTTTTCTCTCGGAAGTGCAGGTGGTAAAAGTCATATAAATCACATATTATTTCTAGTTTTAATACAAGATTTGTTTCGCATTCCCGCATTGAAACTCGTCAGTATGTCAGAGGCACACATCTTGAAGAGCGCCCGTTTCTCGCAAGAGTTTGCAAGGATACCTCTTGCAGCTGAAGGCCTTTTCGTCTGTGTCCCGCAAGCTGGTAAAGTACAAAAGGGGAGATTCACTGTCATTACGACGATTTGTTTCAACTGATGCAGCGAAGACAACGATCTTTACTGCTATACTCAAAGACCACCCCTGCGTCTTTGTGTCTGTCTGTCTCTCCTCCCCAGCCCTCCCCATTTCTCTCACCTCTTCTTTTTTCTAACCCCACCCCCTAATTCAACTCCCCCCCCCCCCCTCTACCCATTTACGATTTAGCCACTCTTTATAACTAGAAGGATAAAGATCACCTGCGCTGCGTGCCATGGACAATAAAAATGACGCTCTAATGCTTTTGTTTACGTAATGCCAACGGATGTCTGATTTGTGTTTCTAATCACTGGCACGAGTTCTCTCTCTTTTTGAGGCAATTCGCAGCAGTTATCCCCCCCTGCATGCAATTATGCTCCTTGATGGTGATATCTTGCGCACGGTTTCACCTGCAGGAAACTTCAAGGAGCAATTACCCAATGGTTTTGAGGGAGTTTTACAGTAGCTGTTTAAAAAAAAAATTACTAGGGACGGCAAAAGATAAACACAAAAAAACACACAAAAAACAAACACAAAAACAACTTTATTTGTAAATGACATGAGAATGTGTGTGTGCATGTGTGTGTGTGTGTGTGTGTGTGTGTGTGTGTGTGTGTGTGTGTGTGTGTGTGTGTGTGTGTGTGTGTGTGCTCCACAATATACTGGGGAAATTGTTCTAGTCTAATGTCATTACCCAATATAGGCTTCTTGGCCGATTAATAAAACATATTGAATTTCTCTGTCTAGCGCACAATGTGATTTTTTTTTAATTTGCAAATGGAACATAACACGGAAACAGAAAGCTCGTTATTTATTGACCTTTCCTCTGTCGGCAGCGCTTTTTGTTGCGATGATTTCGGCAGGAATCATCGCGACAAAAGGCGATACCGACAGCCAAAGGGTTAAGCCTCTCTAGGGATCTTACTCAGGCATTAAGCAGATCAGGCACAAAGTCTATCAAGCTATCGTGGTGTATAAGTCGTTTACTACAGAGTAGACAGCTTCGACGTGCAAACCCACATAACAATAAGTTTATGTGTGCAGCTCTGTGATTTCGAGCTGACTTCACGGTTTAACCCATTTAACTCCACGGCCACATTTCCCCAAATTTTGCAGGTGTCACCTTAAGACCATGTACAGGTAGGTTGCAGGAGGTGGAGGTGTCATCTAACGCCTGCGTGCCAGCTGCAGGAGATGGATAGACCGTGATAGACCGTGATAATTCAAGAGTAGCGCCAGATCTAGCACTACCCTTGAATTATCATGGTCGATCCATCTCAGTCCTGCTGTGGTGCGTCGGGGCCGAATGGGTTAAAAGCGTGAAATGTCCAGAAGCACAGAGAAGCAAGGCCCAAAAACAGGCCACAGACCACCACAAATATCTTTAACCCTTTGACAGGTGCTGACGATTTTATACGTCTTTTCTGCCAAGCGGAATCGCCAGCAGCGGTTAAGGGGTTACACTGACAAAGCAGCGAACAAGCCACTGTCAGTCCTGGAAGTCTCCGCGTTCCTAGAGGAAAAATGCCAGGCCTGAAGAAAACAGGCGAGGCGGAGGCGGTAGCGGTGTCTGAATGCAAAGACATGTCTGCCGCGGCTAGTCAGTTGTTGTCTGGCGCATTCAAGCATGCATGTTAGATTGCTGGTCGCGTAGAAAACTTCTCGCTGAATTGACTGACTTTACTGACAGCTCTGAGGAGTCAAGAGAGCATGCGCGATACCACTTCCTGTCACTCTGACCACTTCCGCTATTAGCGGTGATCGCAGGGAGGAAAATGTCGTTGGAATGTATTCATACGCGAGCCTGGTTGGAGGGAGATCTCTCTCTCTCTCTCTCTCTCTCTCGTAGGGATGACTCAACCACTTGTATTATATGTTTCTTTTTATGCTGGGTCCAATTTATTCCCAATTAAGTCTGTTATCCTTTTCAATTATCATTTGGACTACTTAGCTCTGTCTATGTGTGAAGGGGGGTGGGTGGGGTGGGGGGTGTCTGTGAGTCTATGAGTATGTCTGTCTATGTGAATAGTGTTGTCATCGCTTTGCAAGTATTATGTTTACTTATATGTATGTATATTTGTAGTTAGTCTTGTAGTTGTTAGCAACGGCAGGTTTGTAAAATGGCTGTGTCGATGACGATGTCAATGCCTAAACCGTTGTAAAATAAAGTTTCATTGATTCATTCATTGATTCATTGATTCATTGATTCTCTCTCTCTCTCTCTCTCTCTCTCTCTCTCTCTCTCTCTCTCTCTCTCTCTCTCTCTCTCTCTCTCTCTCTCTCTCTCTCTCTCTCTCTCTCTCTCTCTCCATCAGAATACACCAAATACCTAAAATAATTAAAGTGGAAATAAGTTTTTGCTATGAAGTCTGTCTGTTGAAGCCCAAGTGTGAATTTACTGAATATGTAACACACGGAGACCGATAACACACAAACACACACACACACACACACACACACACACACACACACACACACACACACACATACACACACACACACACACACACACACACACACACACACACACACACACACACACACACACACACCACTGACACACTGATTGATGGGCTAAAAGTTCAAAGGCCTCAAATGTTTCAAAGTGATGTTTAGGTGTTGATGAGTTAATACATGAGAATTTTCTATAATCCAATATTATGTGATCTACGCTTTATGTGTATCTGGTTTTAATCTAAATTATGATTCTCCCCAACCACTACCGCCTCGCATTTAATTACAGGTAATGAGGTGACGCACATCCACCGACAATTAAAGCGGTCTGGTGCAAGATAAGGCAGGCACGAATCCAATCTGGAAAGAAAAAAAAAAAAACACGGCCGAAAATATCAGTACCAGACTTATAATGGAACTGCAAGCGCCTCACCAAGTCCGAGAGACTTTAAATTTACTTTGGCTTTATTTCTGCTAGCAAGAGGCAAATATAGGAGGTACTTATTCCCTTCATCTCCGAGAACAATTGAACACCAACCAACTGCAAGAGGCATGGATCCTCATGAGCCCCCGCAGTTGCGGGGGCTCATGAGGATCTATGCTTCTTCTTGAATCCATTTCAAGTGTTGTATCCATGCTCCTTCGACGGCTGGAAATCTCTGACATTGAATTTGCAACGATTTCTTGAAAAACACAATTTGCGTCCAGTGGCAGAGAAGGGGTTAATCGCCACAGACTGCAGGAGCTCACAAGTCGCAAGTCAAGTCAAGTTACCTCCGGAATAAACTGAAAAATAACGCCAACGAACTTCAGTCCGCCCGAGGAAGATGAGTACAGAGTGGGGCCAGCAAGAGACATAAAAACCTCGTCAGTGAGACCCCGCAACGGCGGGGTCTCATGCAATTCTATGTCTCTTGAACTTGGCTGGTGTTCATTGCATATCGTCGGCGAAGGGGTGAATCTCCTCGGATACGCTTCGTGCAAACTAACCAGCCAGACGCTTATGGGACTCCTGAAGTTACCGGACTTGAAACCAAAGCGACTTCCGAAATCCTAGGCTGCAAATAAGGCCCGACCTCTGAAGGAACCAGTCGTACATTCTGTAAGCCGCGTGTTCTCCTTACAACCTTTGCCTCTTTGCAGATGGATCGGCTGGATGAGTGCCTGTCGAAGGGCGTCACTTTCTTATCGTGACTTCACTGCGACTTAGGGCCAGTTGCATGAGCCAGCTAAGTCCTGCGCCAGTCACTCAGCAAGGAGCTCCGCTATAGTTGTATGAGCGAGCTTAGTCCTGCGCCAGCCACTAAGCAAGGTGCTCCGCTGTAGCGGAACACCTTGCTTAGTGGCTGGCGCAGAACTAAGTTCGCGCATGCAACTGCAAATTGGTTCTGATAGGAATAGGAATGCATCCTAATCTGAGGTCTTTTTTTCCCCATTTCTTGAGGGACACCTGTAGAATTCTTTACGCGATGAAAGTATACCCTTGACTGCTACTGGCGATAGTACGATACCGATCGGCGAAAAGACGCGTAACTACGCGTCTTTTTCGCTGAGCGGGATCGCCATTAATAATAATAATAATAATGAGTACTTGTATAGCGCCTAACCTCAGATTAGAGCTCTAGGCGCTTAACAAAAACTAATGTACAAAAAATAACTAATTACAAAAATGGAATTAACAAAAAGTACAAAAACAAAATACAACGCACTCTGTAAACAAGCTATGAAGTCACCATTAGCAGTCAAGGGGTTAAGAGTGTGCCGCACTTCAAACTATTTAGAAGTTAAAGTGATTAGCGTTATGGATCACACTATTTGTGGCGAGCAAATAGTGAAATAATTATATCCATAATTTTGACTTCACCGCATCCTGTTGATATCAGTACAGCCAGGGTGGTCCAGGCATCTATTGTTCGTGGATTTTCACGGCATAAATTACACACGCGCAACGGTGTGACTGGTCTGTGATTTTGGACCTTACGGTCTGGAGCCGTAAGGTTCAAAATCACTGACCAGCACACAGATGAACGGGCGCGCCGCGAGCCCATTATTCACACGCTAGGGTCAACCGTTCCCTGACTCCCAAAGTTGGGACATACCCGTAAAAGTAGCCAAGGTGAAATCAGATAGGGTTCTGCAGGGGCTCATGAGAATCCACGCCCCTTGCGTATCAAATAGACTGAGGGTCGTTTGACCTCGTAAGCCGCTCAAAAACATTTTTCTTATCCCCTCGAGTCTTTTTACGAGGACGGTCCGGTATCCTGTTTCGAATACAATAGACGCTGAACAGTGGTGTTGTGACACTGCGGTTATCCCTTAGGCTGTGGGTACTGCTGCTTGACGCGATGATCCCTGTAGGAATCATCGCGACAAGAAGCGCTACCGACGGCCGAAGGGTTGAAATTAAGGCGCGATCGTGTTTCCAGTAAAAGAAGCTAGTTGTGAGTAGAGAGAATGGCCGTTACGAAGGTGTGGCGCTAGCAGATCCCTCCACAATACCGGTTTTCAATCTCACTGGCTCGGGCTTATCATTGTCGTCAGGCGAAAATAGACTCGCTGATGACTGAGGTCTGGGTGGTTTGTGCGCGCTAATTTTGTCACAGGCCTTGACGGCGAATGGACTGAATGCTTTCATACATGGCGATTTAGTACTCCCTGTGTAATTCGTTCCAAAATTCTGTAACACTTCTGTCGTTTTGCTTGCGAAACTTATCACTACCTCTATAGTTCGATCTCTGTTGTGTAAGCTTTTTATAATTTATAACCCTTTTAGTGTCGGTAGCGAGTTTGCTCGAGGTGACTCCTGCACGAATCACCTCGACAAAAATCACTATCGACACCCAAAGGGTTAAGACCTCCCACACCTTCACTCTAATATCCAAGGCTACCAAAGTGAGTTTATACCGGTTATCAGGACGCGAGGCATGAACGCTCTTAGTCGATTCACCATCCAGGTTTTATATAACAGTGCACTAGTTTCCTTTTACGCTGTCTCCTACATAAACTCCGCCATTGCCGGTCCCAAGCCCGGATGAGAAAGGAGGAGGGAAAACCAACGTCAATAATTCTACAAACCACCATGCTACAGTTGCTGTTAACTACGCCAAAACTACTAGTCCCCGATCACTTCAGTGCCAGTGGGACAGTAAACTGGAAACAACAACAACTTGTTTGTTTGTTTTTTAATCGGATTTTTTGTTTCGTGTGCTTTACAAGCGAGATCCGTTATCTCGGTAATTAAGTGAAGCCTTACAGTTACACCGACGGTTATATCACGCCATCTAAACATAACTTGAGTCACATCTGAAGTTATACCGGGAAACTTGTCCTCCTGACCTACATAAATCGTGCGCGTGCGACTGCAGCTTCCTTTGGAGAGTCATAAATGATGCACACCTTCACATTCCTAAGGATTCCGGCTTCTGGCTCTGCCCTGAGGCTGGAGTGCACGGACTGTGTGCTAGTCTGTGATTTTGGGCCTTACGGCTTCCAACCATAAGGTCCAAAACCTTACGGCTTCAGCCGTAAGGTCCAAAAGCACACGGCATGTATCATTGGCGGAAGAAGACAAACAATCGTTGGTTTGAAAGTTATGCAGTGTCTCGCGCAAAATTATCAGCTCAACGAACGACGCAATCTTCTGACGCTGCCATCTTAATTTTCTCCCAAGGGAAGGCACTCTCCCAACTATCAGATTACAAGGCAAGTGGAGCTTACTCTGCCGCTAGTGAGCGTGGTAAATAATGTACTGTTTAGAAGGTGTACTGGCAAGCAAAAGATCCTGTTTCACCTGAAGGACAAAGATCCCTGAATGAGCCAACCGCACGTGCAGGGTCTCCTGAGAATTTATACATATTGCAAGAAATTAGGGAACTCCGCCATGGCCGGTCCCAAGCCCGGATGTGAAAGGAGGAGGGTTGGGCGTGGGGTCAGCTGCCCCACCCCATAAAAACACACATTGCTATAGAAACGCCAACAAGAAAACCAACAACTGACTCGGCCCTGGGAGAGGATGGACCTTCAGCTGGAGGATTTATGACGCGGGGTGGTGAAAGCCGAAAGGAAGCCACTTAGCAGACTACCATCCTTTCGACCAGGGCAACCATCAACATCGGAACATGGAATGTGAAGACCATGTACGAAGCAGGGAAAACAGCTCAGGTGGCAGTGGAGATGAGGAACTACCGTCTCGACGTCCTTGGCATCAGTGAGGCCAGATGGACGGGCAGCGGACAGAAGAGACTGACCACAGGAGAGAGGCTGCTGTTTTCCGGCCATGAGAAGGACAATGCACCACACACAGAGGGAGTGGCTCTCATGCTCTCCAAAACTGCGCAGAGTGCTCTCATCGGGTGGGAAGCCCATGGCCCACGCATCATCACAGCCTCGTTCAGAACACAGCAGAAGAGGATTAGCATGAACATCATCCAGTGCTATGCCCCAACCAACGACAGCGATGACGAGACCAAAGACCAGTTTTATAATAGACTGCAGACCATCGTTGGCACCCTCTCTAGAAGAGATTTCAACATCATCATGGGCGATTTCAACGCCAAGGTCGGCAGCGATAACAGGGGCTTCGAGGAGGTTATGGGGCAGCAGGGTTTGGGAGTAATGAACGATAACGGAGAGAGATTTGCAGACATATGCGCCATAATCAACCTTGTCATAGGCGGCACAGTCTTCCCGCACAAGCGCATCTACAAGGCGACATGGGTATCACCGGACCATTTAACCGAGAATCAGATCGACCACGTGTGCATCTCGAGAAGGTTCCGAAGATCTCTCCAGGACGTCCGAGCGAAGAGAGGAGCCGACGTTGCTTCAGACCACCACCTGGTTGTTGCCAGAATGAAACTGAAGCTGAAGAGGAACTGAACCGGCGAGACCTGTCAGCGCCAGAGGTTCAACACTACGCTGCTGAAAGATTCAGGCAAGCATGAGGAGTACAGACTCGCCCTCTCCAACAGGTTCCAGGTTCTCCAAGAGCTTCTGGACGAAGGAATCATTGACGAGCAGTGGAGAGGGGTGAGAGACGCAGTAACTGCAGCATGCAAGGAGGTGTTGGGCTACAGGAAGCACACTCACAAAGAGTGGATAACACCAATGACACTCGAGAAAGTAGTAGATAGAAAGAAGAAGAAAGCAGAAGTAAACAACAGCCGCACAAGAACAGAGAAGGCCCGCGCTCAGAAGGCATACACAACAGCCAACAAAATAGTAAAGAATAGCATCAAGGCAGACAAGAGAAATTTTGTAGAGTCACTGGCACAAGAAGCAGAGGAGGCAGCCCGACATGGAAACATGAGAGAGCTCTACAACACCACAAAAAAGCTTTCAGGGAAGTTTGCCAAGCCAGAGAGGCCAGTAAAGGATAAACAGGGAAGAGCCATCCAAGGAGAGGAGGGACAGAAGAACAGATGGAAAGAGCACTTTGAGGAGCTCTTAAATAGACCAGCTCCACAAGACCCACCAGACATTCAGGTAGCCGAGAGAGACTTGCCGATAGACTGTAGCGAGCCCACCAAGGAGGAGATCCGGAAAGCCATCAAACAGCTCAAGTCGGGCAAGGCAGCCGGACCAGACAGAATACCGGCAGAAGCGCTAAAGGCGGATACTGAAACCATAATCGAGATGCTCCACCCCCTCTTCAGGAAAATCTGGCAGAGAGAACAAGTACCAGCAGAGTGGAAGGAGGGTTACCTGGTCAAGCTGCCAAAAAATGGAGACCTCAGCAACTGTGCCAACTATAGAGGAATCACCCTACTGTCTGTCCCAGGCAAAGTCTTCAGCAGGATCCTACTCAACAGGATGAAGGACACAGTGGACCCCCAACTTCGAGATCAACAGGCGGGCTTCCGCAAGGACCGATCATGCACTGACCAGATCGCCACGCTGCGAATCATCCTGGAACAGTCGCTAGAGTGGAACTCGTCCCTCTACATCAACTTCCTTGATTACGAGAAGGCCTTCGACAGCGTCAACAGAGCCACCTTGTGGAAGTTGCTGAGACACTATGGAGTACCTGAAAAGCTCACCAACATCATCAGGAACTCCTACGAGGGACTGACCTGCAGAGTGATCTGTGGAAACCAGCTCACCCACGCCTTCCAAGTCCGGACAGGGGTGAGACAGGGGTGTTTACTGTCACCGTTCCTGTTCCTTCTGGCCATCGACTGGGTCATGACATCCACAGCACAGAAGCGAAATGGCATCCAATGGACACTTTGGACCCAACTGGACGACCTGGACTTTGCAGATGACCTAGCCCTGCTCTCGCACACCCAACAACAGATGCAAGCAAAGACAAACGCAGTGGCAGTGAACTCCGCAAGGCTTGGCCTGAATATCCACCGTGGAAAGAGCAAGGTGCTGAAAGTCAACGCTGCCAGTGGAACGCCCATCACACTGGAAGGCGAGGCGCTAGAAGAGGTGGAGAGCTTTACCTACCTCGGCAGCATAGTCGACAAGAAGGGTGGGACGGATGCTGACGTGAGGACCAGGATAGGCAAGGCCAGGGCAGCATTTCTCCAGCTAAAGAACGTCTGGACTTCAAGAGATCTGTCAGTCAACACCAAGATCCGACTGTTCAACACCAATGTGAAACCAGTACTCCTCTATGGAGCAGAGACCAAGCGATCAAAAATCTCTGTAACTTCAGTAGCTGACTGGCCCTTCGTTTGTCTTGTACTGTGTTTGTACTGTGTTTGTCTTAAATGGCGTAAATCCGTGTCCGTTTCGTGAGTGTGTGTGTTGGGTGTCAGGCGCGGCGCTTTGAGTCGATTTCCCCAAAATTGAGAAAAAGCGCCTATATAATAACGGTATTATTATTATTATTAGACCTGGAGGACCACAGTGTCGACCACCAAGAAAATACAGACGTTCATCAACAACAGTCTGAGAAGGCTCCTCGGGATACGCTGGCCGGACAAAATCAGCAACGAGGAATTGTGGCAGCGGACAAAGCAGAAGCCTGCAGAAGTGGAGCTTCAACAACGCCGCTGGAGATGGATAGGTCACACACTACGCAAGCCAGCAACCAACACCACAACACCAGGGGGGGGGGGGGGGGGTGATGGGCGTAAGTAAGTAAGAAATTAGGGCAGTGATGAATAATACCCCCCCCCCTCCCCCGGCCCCCATGCAGCTTTCTGCGTGCGAGAAAGACATGCGTAATAAAGTCATACACGTTAAAATCAGAAGTAGGTCAACATAGCATGACGAAAAAACAGTGGATTAAAAGCCATGCGGGAATAAAAACATGATATTTAGTATGTTTGGTTTTTTTTCCCGCGCGGCTTTAAATCCACTGTCTTCGTCAGAAAACGTGCAGTTTTGACCTACCTCTGATTTCAAACCGAATGTTTGTCCGGACTTTCAATCCACCGCTTTCGTCGAAACACGTGCGAATTTGGCCTGCTTCTGACTTAAGACTCGCATGTTTGCCCGGGCTTCTAACTCATTCCCGACCAGCCGCATCCGGATGCCGGCGCTGCTTATGCCTCGCATCCGGATGCGGCTGGCCGCAAATGAGTTAAGTCACCGTTTTCGACGCCCGAAACACGTGCAATTTTGACCTACTTCTCTAGACATCGCCTATTAGACGTATAAAGCGCTTCAGTCTTCGAAAGCTCACGCAGATGACAATGGCAAGAGACCCAGACCGCCCTGATGATGCCCGGGAGGCTCATACATATCTAAGACTAGCAGATAAATGAGCACCATGATTATCTGTGAACATCGTGGGCGGACGGTATTCGGCGCAATGGGACTAGGAAATTAAGTGTGTGCCGGTCTGTGATTTTGGACTTCGGGCTATGGCCGTGACTGAAGTGCAAAATCACACACCAGCACATGCGAGCCATCAGCAATAAATGACACTCTGCTGGCAGTCCTTGGCCTATCTCTTACATACCAGAGCGGACATGCACTTTGCTAGCGAGGGGGGGGGGGGGGGGGGACCCATTTTTTTTTCCTTTCGCTCCTGAGCCAAATAGAGCAGACCGCAGGACCACATGGTAAGCAAAATCACAGACTTACACTGCGCCAATACCACAGGTCGTGGAAATCAAAGTTGTTAGTGGGTCCCCTGACCGTCTCCAAGCGTCAATAGGACGTGTATATATATACTTTCGAAACCGTTGTCAGACAGGGAACGTAACCAGCATAACTATACGCTGAACACAGGTGTCGGAAATTGATTTTTTATTTTAATTTTATTTTATCTTATTTATTTATTTATTTATTTTTTTTTTTGGGGGGGGGGGGTGCGTGATGGGGGTGGGGTGGGTGATGGTGTGCGTGTGTGTGTGTGGGTGGGTGGGGGGGGTGGGGTGGGGGTGGGGGGGTCTGTGGGTGGAGGTGTGATTCCACGCACGGAGTTCTGTCCCCTGGCCGGCTCCCAGCGTCGCTAGGTTGTGTGCATCTGTTGTTGACGTTCGGAGCTATTCAGGGGACATAAATGGTTTCCTCATCCTGTGCACTCACATACACGTTTTACAGAGCGCAGGCCTCTAAGGGATAAAACGCACGTAGGGCTGGTTCTTAGAGTTGAGAGAAAAGGCTGTATTCAGCTAGATGTTCTCTTCTGTCACACTCTTGTCATTTTTATAACATTGTTGTTTCTTTTTTCCTGTCTCTGATTTACAAAACCTTCTCCACTAAACAGCTATTAACATTCCGGGTGGATGCAGGCACAAAATAAATTGAGCCATTCACCGCCGAGAAAACTTAAACACCACATAAATGCAATAGGGTTAGATCCTCATGAGCCCCTGCAGTTGCGGGGGCTCATGAGAATCTACGCCTCTTGCTAAAACCTCTTTGCCATATGCCTTTGACGACTGGGGATTTATGGCGTTAAATGAACAATATGTTTCTAAAATGGTTTCAAACGCGATGTGTCCACTGGTAGTGAATGGGTTAACTACACAATCATAATCATCATCATCGTCATCATCATCGTCATCATCATTAATGTCGTCATTATTACCATGTCATCGTCACTAACACACTGACACGAACTCATCTTGAAAGCTCCAGAGTTCATTGCTCTACTTTTCGTGTGTGAGTTACACTTAAGCTATAGTGTCATTCCAGTCACTCTTTTTATGAGGCGCGCAGACAGAGAACTTGGCAATTAGAATTGACATAAGCCGCGAGCTACTATAATGTCTGGAAGTGACTACGCATTTTAACCCTTTCAAAACTCCCAGAACTAAGTGCCTCTCATTCTATAGAATGAAAGACATCTATTTCTGGCAGTTAAGGGGGTTAAAGAAGAAGACCTGAAGCCAATAAATCCGCCTTCAAGAGGTGTACATTCTCATGAACCACTGCCAATCAAAAATAAGGAGAAGCAGAAATTTGGCCACTACTGTCCGGTACGTGCCTACGCATCATCCAAGGCATTTAAGGGTGTGCTGGTCTCTGATTTTGG
The DNA here is from genome assembly GCA_036245525.1 of Semisulcospira habei. Taxonomy (NCBI): domain Eukaryota; kingdom Metazoa; phylum Mollusca; class Gastropoda; family Semisulcospiridae; genus Semisulcospira; species Semisulcospira habei. Next base: position 71,561,480 of record BTPG01000001.1, on the reverse strand, counting down.
ACCTTACGGCCGTAGGCCGTAAGGTCCAAAATCACAGGCCAGCACACAGCGCGGAGGTTTATCCCCATCGGCGAGATGATCAGATCCTGAAGAAGTCTTATTAGTTCTTCTTCTTCTGCCTACTCACTTACATACTGTGGTGCTGGGTGCAAAGGTTCCAGAGTTTTTATTTTTTGATTTTTAAGGCTTGAAATGCATCGATCCATCGACCCATCCATCTACACATACATACATCCATCCATCCACCCAACCACCCTCTAGCCAGCCAGTAAGCCATCCAGCCACCCATCCACACATCCATCCATCCATCTATTCATTCACCCACCCATCCACCCACCTCTACCCACTCATCCATCTATCTATCCACCCACCCATCCGGCACCCGGCACCCATCCATCCTCCATCCATTCATCCATCCATCCACCAACCCCAAAAGACAAGGCGAAATCCGACCAGGCAGCCAGCCAATGAATCCAAACCAACAAACCAACACATTTAGCAATCAGTCAATCGATCGATTCTTTCATGGTAAACTAAACGATCAGGACAGACAGGACTAACTTTACATCCGGGCCACTTCCAGCTGGCTAAGCGTTGCCCTCCAACAAGGGGAAGCAATCGGCACACGCAGTGAAGGGACATAACTCTTCGGAAATGTGGACGTCACGTCGAGTTAGCCGACAGATGTCGCTTTCAGTCGTACCACAAACTGGCGCGCAGAAGTACTTTGTGAAGGACCTTTTTTTGTGAGTTCTTGGTGGTTTCTGAGACACCCCAGAACCCTCTGCGAGAGGCATAGATTCTCAAGCTACCCGGCAGCTGAACCTCGGGCGAACGCCGGCCGCAGTGGGCCCGCGCACGTCGGTGCGCAGGCCCACTACAGCCGGCGTCGGCCAGATGGCCTTTGCTTATTGGGACAAGAAAGAAAATGTGCCTCTTGCATGTGTGTTTCGGTCTCGCTTTCATAGATCTTATTTTTTCAAGTGGGCAAAAGTTATGTAACCCTGATACGTAGGTATGTTTAGTGGTTCTGCAGTCCCATAGTCCAGACGGGTCCTACTACAAACAAATTCTACAAGAGACGTTGATTCACGTGAGCCTCTATGACTCTGGCTGGTAGGGATAAACAAAGTTTAATACATAATTACATATCTTCTCCCCAGACGGAGGAAACAATGGAGGGATACGCCTGCGGGCGGCGTGTTCGGCAGCCGGTGGAATATGGCTGGGGTCGCGACTTTACTGTTATTGGCCGTCACCTTTTTTTCCAACAAAAGTCACAGGCTGTTAGAATCTGATGCCTGCCTACATGTAAGGAACACATACATAAATGGATTTTCAGTAGATAGCTGCCAGCAAATACACTTCGATTCTCACGAGACAGAAAGGTGATGGAAAAGTTATCGACAAAACAAAAATCGCCTTCTTAACACTTTCTGCCCCAGGACCGAAATCCCTCAATTTTGAAGTTGCCCTCTGAAGGGACTGCTTTACAATTTTAGGGACAGATCGAGCATCATAGTTCAAGGGTGGTGCCAGAATAGCTTGGCGCCTATGAGCGCCAAGCTATTCTGGCACCACCCTTGAACTATCATGCCCGATCCATGTCTTGCTGCCATGTGTCGGGGCTGAATGAGTATTAACCTCTCTTCATAGTCCACCGCTGTAGGCCGACAGTTTGATGATTATCTGTACACCTTCCACCTCCCCCACCTCCCCCCCCCTCTCCACCCGCCTCTTAACGCCAACCGGGTCCGGTAAACACAGACGTAAATGGATCAATGAAGAAGCAAATATCCTCATCTGCTTTGCATACAGAAGCCCATGAGCATATTTATCTCTTGCAGATGTGCGGCTCCGGAGTGTCTGCACGTTTTGCTGTACTTGTTAATGGCCAACTGGAGTCTTCGATCACACTGGTTGTCGCCCTCGATTCGCTGCCGCCGCGGGCGGCAGCGAATCGAGGGTGACAACCAGTGTTGTCCTGAATAAGAATGAATAAGAATTCTCATGAAAACTGCTCTGGCGGTAGCATAGTTTTACAGACAAACAAATTTCAACAGGATGACTACTTCGAAACAGATCATACAATCTATTTTCAAAGCTGCCCCTCTGGATCGACCAGTGCACGGGCCAGTGTTCTTGGGAGACTCACTGGCGAGACCCCTATCAAATTTTATCGCCAGACAGTTTCAACCGCAAACCATACTCACAAACTGATGCAATATCCGTCTAAAAAGTTCTTACTTCACGGTGTCTGGACATAACACGGTTTTGGAGGAGACGCGCGGGCGACGTTTTTGCTTTTATTGACAGAAATTTTCACTGGCAGCCACCTCGGTTGATAGAGTTGTTTGTTCGTGTAACCCCTTTGGCTGCTATGGACGATACCGCTCGACTGAAAAGACGCATAACTACGCTTCTTTTCCTCCTAGCTGTGTCGTTAATAGAATTCAAGGGGTCGACAAATAGTTTCAAATTAAGTTTAAAGTTAATAAATTTATTTGGCCAAGAAGGCATCGTTTTTTTTTCAAGAACAGTCCCCTACAAGTTGTCATCTAGTGAATAAAACATAGATTCTTTTTTCTTCTTCTTCATAAGTGTATGGTGCTTGGTGTCTGAGTCACACGTGTCTGAGTCCTTTGGCTGTCGGTAGCGGGTTTTGTCGCGATGATTCCTGTCGGAATCATCGCGACAAAAACCGCTACCGACAGCCAAAGGGTTAATAATAATTAATAATTACGGTATTTATAATGCGCTTATCTTATAATAATTATAACTCTAAGCGCGCACTCACAACTCGCACACGCATGCGCACGCTTTAGACAATGACTCACGTACCACAAATAGTGAAAATACATTACGACGGTCAGCTTGGGGTGGGGAGTGTGGTGATATAGTGCTAGAACTGTTGAAAGAGGTGAGTTTTGAGGGCGGACTGAAAGGAGGAGAGAGAGTGTTTCTGACGGAGAGAGAGTGGGAGGGTGTTCCAGGTGGATGGACCGTAGACGGAGAAGGAGCGGGGGCCGAAAGTGCTGAGTTTGGTGCGTGGGATGAGGAGGCGGAGAGGGTCGGAGGCGGAGCGGAGGGAGCGGGAAGGAGTGTAGGGGTGAAGTAAGTTGGAGAGATAGGTAGGAGCGTAGTTGTTCAGGGATTTGTAGCAGAGAGACAGAATCTTGTATTGGATGCGTTGGGGGATGGGGAGCCAGTGAAAGGAGCTTGAGCAGGGGAGTGATGTGGGCGGATTTTTTCTTTCTGAGGACGAGTCGGGCAGCATTGTTCTGGACACGCTGAAGAGTGAGAGTGGTAGAGTGAGGAAGGCCGGAAAGGAGAGAGTTGCAGTAGTCGATGCGAGATAAGATGGTTAAGTCTGAAGAAACACACCGTTCACTTGTTACCTAGCTCGGCTTATTCTTTTGCTTGCACTTTTGCTAGCTTGTTTGATTGCTTTCTCAGTTCCTAGCTTATTTCCTTGACACAAATAGTATTGCGCTGTACCAGGTCTTTGTGGATATCCTTAGCACATTTTCAAACTCAACATTTTTCATCGAAAGTTACTGCCGCTCACCTAAAACTAACATTAGCTCCACTCGTAATTGTTGGCAACTGTCACGGTGGTAGTTGTTATTACTGCACAGTCTGGAAACTGACGAATGTAAATTGTGGCATCAATCATCTACATACTTACCAACACCGGTCTATTTTTGAGTAACACAGATGTAAAATGTGTTGTAAATTTTACTTCGTCTTCCCGCCAAAGGACATAGATCGTTATCGTGACTCGGATCGACTATGAAGTGAATGTAGTGTAAACTCTGCCACCGTCTTCGCCTTGAGAGAAACAGACGTAGATGCCCGTGAATTCACGCAGTTTAGACGCATGTATATGAGTTGCGCGTATTCGTGGCAGTGAGAGGCACAGATCTTCATTAGCCCCTACCTCCTGCGTCGGCTCATCTGAACCTGTGCCACTTCCAGACGTGGGAAGTTTAACAAGAGTTGCTAACACATGTAAGTAAAATAGGCGTAAATTAAGCTTAAGGTTACCAGCAAGAGGCATAGATCCTCATGATCCCCTGAAATAGCAGGGGCTCATGAGGATCTATGCCTCTTGAGATGGTAAATGGTTCACCTGACAGACGTACTGGTACACACACATTTGTTTTTGCCAAAATCGCCAGGTATGTACTCGGTATCTTGCTGATGGTCCAAAGCACAACACAACATCCCTTGCCTGTCAGGTTACGCCTAATCTACACACACACGCTATCATCTTCATGTCTCGTTACTGATCGCTTTTACCTTACGGAAACGAAAACACGGAAATTTGCCGGCACAGTGTTTTAGGAAAACCTGCATGCAGTAGAAAAAAAACTACAAAAACAACAACCGCAAATCAAATAAACAAACAAGCAAACAAAGAAAGAAAGACAACAACAACAACAAACAAACAAACAAACAAAACTAACCACAACACTAAACAAGGAGACAGAGAGGTCTCGATGGGCTAAACTGAATGAATGAATGAATGAATGCTGCATGCAGTAGAAAAGAAACTACAACAACCGCAAAACAAACAAACAAACAACTAAACACGAAACAAAACAAAGCAGACAGGGGAGTATTGATGAGCAAAACTGAATGAATGAATGAATAAATGAATGAATCATTGATGTTCATAAAAGCATCTCAACAGTAGGAAGACAAAGATTTACCCTCTTTGTTTCATTTGTTCTCACTCTCTTCTGTTTTGGCCCGCCGGCGAAAATGTGCGTCATGAAAACACAAACTCCGGTCAAGGAATATACACAAACAATTTCCAGAAGCTTTCGGCCACAATTTTGCCACAGAAGGATAACATTTGTGAGAGGATGTACCCCGAAGCTTCGGCGATTCGATAATCCCAGTGTGCACAGGTACTTCGGACCGAGGGCCGGCCGCAGTTGGCCCGCGCACACAGAGGACCTTGCACTAACCGTGTAAGTGGTCTAAACGATTTCTTTCAGTCTAGCTAAGTGTTTCGATTTTAGCTTCTAGCGATGGTCGCACTTAGGATCATACCGCCTACCTCAGCTTATTCAGGCCTGGTACAACACACAACACTACAACGGCCGAATGTGTTTGAGCATGATCGTTCAAGGGTGGTGTCAGAATAGCTTGGCGATTACAGGCGCCAAGCTATCGTGGCACAACCCTTGAACAACCATGGTCGATTCATTTGCAGGATTTAGTTGTTTTAAGGCTACGGCTACGAAAGAAGTGTGGACGTCGACCTCAGCGCTCAGCCGGGAAAAAAACAATCCTTCCTTCCGCGAGCGGAATAGATCCTCATGCGGCCCAGCAAGCTGCTAGGGGCTCATTGCAAATATGTACCACTGCCAGCCACTAAACACGGATGCATATATCTACTGGTTTCCCTATCAAGGGAGAGCTTTCCAGCGGCATTTGCAGTTTGATTGACCTGAGAAAATGGACAGTTCAAATTGAACAAGGTCGTCGGCGTGTAGATTCTTGCGTGCTTTCGTCGACCACTGCGGGGACTCATGAGGATCTAGAAGTATAAATCTTACTGAGGTTAATTGAATTTTCTCCTTACATGGCTTTAACCCCAAACAATCGATCAGTCAATCAATTCTTTACTCACTCAGAGGTAGTCAGACGCTAAATCTACTAAAGTTCAGTCATTCGTTTCTCTTCTTTGCGGAACAGAACCGTTACTCGTTGGTGTCAGATCAAGGATTCGTGAACGCAAGAGGCATACATTCTCATGAGCCCCTGCAATTGCAGGAGCTCATGAGAATCTATGCCTCTTGCAGGTGTGAGGGACGTAACCGTCTGAGGGGACCACCTAACATGGTCTAGTCTGCTTTTGATTTCTTTAGACTGGAACTGAATTTAACAAATAAAATTCTCCCCTGAGGCTGAGACAGTCTCTAGAACAGTCTGTACCTTGACACAGAGTCTTATGTGCCCGCGCAACCCGCAAAGGACTCGACAGAATTCTACGCCACTTGTCAGCAGAAAAATAAGCAGCAAGTCGAACCATCCTTGCGCTGCATCCTAGACCGAGAAATGTAGCGGGTGTCAGCCTACGACTCAAATCGAAAGTTGTCTGGGGCGCTTCGAAGTGATTTCGCGGCTAGGCGGCAGGGAATTGTTGGAATTGTTAGAAAGGGAAGATACCCTGCGGTTACCTACCCTTAGTCAATCACAACCCCTTCACCTCCCGCGCCAGCTGTGGGAGATGGATCGAAAGATCTAACTCATGCGACTACATCTGCCATTTAACCCATTTAATCCCACGGCCGCCTTTTCCAAAGTGTGGTGTTGTTATCTCACGACTGTGTACCCGGCCCAGCTGCAGGAGTTGAGACGGATCGACAGGGTAAATCAAAGGTAGTGCCAGATTAGTTTGGCGCCAAGCTAATCTGGCACTACCCTTGAATTATCATGGTCGACCTATCTCTTGCTGAAGTGCGTCGGATCTAAATGGGTTAAGTTTTGTTCCAACATACACAGGCGCACGTTTCGAAAGTGGTTGACATTGCATCAAGAAAAGGCAGAAGGAAAGGGCATGCGGTTGATTAGCTCAGGATTTTGCTTAGGTCCTGAAGCTAATCAGGCAGTATCCTTCATATGTCATGTCATTTCATGTCCCTTTTTAAACAAGTTTTCTCAATGATAAACTACACAATTCTAAAAAGCTAGATTTTTTAGTTGGCTCTCGTAAACGAAGAGACTAATCGATCAGGTGAAATTGACGCAGCAGCAACAGTTACGGCCCTTTTTTCACTCTCCTGTCCACAGCTGGGAGGGAAGTTTGATTTGGTCGCTCCAGTTGCAGACGACATTTGGTTAATTATTGGCATTTAACGCCGACAACGCTGCTACAGCCATCTCCGGAGAGAGTGGGCCACAGACTACTAATTTGGTCGGAATGAATGAAAAGCGAACGCTTAAACTTATAATTTAATCCGTTTAGCCTCCAATGCACTGCAGCAGAAGAAAGATGGACCATGATAATTCACGGGTAGTGCCAGATTAGCTTAGCGCCTGATGGCGCTAAGCTAATCTGGCACTACCCGTGAATTATCATGGTCGAATTATCCTGTCGTTGTTACATATACTATAATTGACACTTAGTGCATTTGGAAAATGCGGCTATGGAGGGTTAAATGGGCTAACAAAAGGGGCTGGAGCGTGGTGGGAGGACATCATGGGTTAATATTCCACACTAGCTATCTCCTTCGATTCCTCTACCGCTGATCAGCAGTAGCGAGTCGAGGGAGGCAACCAGTGTTGGTTCTATCTTGACGGGTGTATTGCAATGATAATCCATGGCACTGTTATCATTAGTTTGATCGTGACGCGTGAGATCATGGTAAATAGGACATGTAAATTGAAAGATATCACTCTGGAGGGGATCTACAGCACACCCACTTTTGCTCTGCGAAAAGACAACATGTCAATCTTTGCGATTAGCGAGATTTTCATTGCAATTTAACAACAAATCCCGCTTTTCACAAAATGGGCTTATTGCCTTTTCCCTTTGACAGTGTTACTGCCGTGATGCAGTAAACGTCATCCGACCGACCTCGTGTACTACCGCAACTGAAGTAAGCTCATGATGGTCTACGCCCCCGGATAAGTTACTCGCTGTATGTCCCGGCTGTGAGAGGGTTACAAACGCTGGGCTTCAGAACAACGAACACTCACTATTTTAGCAAGTTCTAGATCCAGAAGTCAGTTGCGTGAGTAAGCTCAGTCCTGTGCCAGCCACTAAGCAAGGTGCTCCGCTATAGCGGAGCACCGTGCTTAGTGGCTTGCGCAGGACTGCGCTCACTCTTGATGCTGCAGCGAAACGCCTTGCTTAGTGGCTGGAGCAGACCTAAGCTCAAACATGCAGCTGGCTAAGAAGAATTCAGAGACAATAATCTATTACACTCGGTGCTGCGTTTGCTTCTTTACTCCATGTCTGGGTTATAAAACTGCTGCGTCAGCAAATAAATTGGCCCGGGGGTAGAGACAGAGGCAGGGGGGAGAGGGTGAATAGAGGGTGGGGATATGTCAATAACTACTGAGGGTAAGAGAGGGTACTTCGATTAACTCCTTCTACCCCAGACACACCACAGCAAGATAAGGATCAACCATGATAGTTCAAGGGTGATGCCAGAATAGCTTGGCGCCTATGGGCGCCAAGCTATTCTGGCATCACCCTTGAACTATCATGGTCGATCTGTGTCCTGCACTGCAATGCAGTCTTCAGAGGACAACGGCAAAATTTAAGGATTTCGGTGTTGGGGTAGAATGAGTTAATCAACATACAAGTCCCGAGTACACAAGTGCATCGTCGTACGCACCCATCTGTACAAGGCATAGATCCTCATGAAGACGGCCTGCGGCTGCACGGGCTTCACCATGAGGACCTACGCCTCTTGCGGACCATTTGCATAATTTCCGTTATCGCCTTTAACCTTGTCAGCTGCCTGCGGCTGAAAAGTTGCGTTTCTCACGTCGTCAGTAATTCCACGTAAATTCCATTTAAATGCAATGCAAATTCCACGTAAATTCACAGTAAATTCAATGTGAATTCAATATAAATGTCAGGTACATTCAATGTAAAATTCAACGTAAATTCAAAAGTTGGACGTAAATTCAAGGCCGCGCAAACTGAGTTAGCTGCTTATAAGGTATTCAAGAGGCGGAGGCAAGTAAGGTCACCTCGCGGAGGTCAACGCCAAAGAACGCATTCCACATGAACACAAAACGATGTCAGCAAGAGGCACATATCCTCATGAGCCCCCCCCCCCCCCCCGCAGCTGCGGGGGCTCATGAGGATCTGTGACTCTTGCAAGTGGATCGTACTCACATTTTCTCGGCATCGAACTATTAACTCGTTCATCCCGACGGCCGTACTTCCCAAATTTCAGAGGTGTCATCTAATGACTATGCGCCAAGCTAATCTGGCACTACCCTTGAATTATCATGGTCGACCCATCTCCTGGTGTAGTGCGCCAGGGTTGAATGGGTTAATCTACAACTTTGCACTGTCTGTGTTTACTTCGATTTTTGTTATTATATTTCTTTCTATCGCACAGTTCATTTTGTTGTCATTGAACTCGCATAACATGTTGATTTCCCCCCCCAGGGGATGTTTAAATACGAAAATTGGCAAGACCGATTATCGATCTTCACAGCAAACAGAGGGCTGATTTACTTTGTACGTGACACGCTTGATTTATTCTGAGATTGATCCTGTTTTGTAATTTGGCTCAACATGTGTGGTTACTCAAACATGAATCAAGGCTAGCTGCAGGAGGGAAACACTTTGTTGCCTTTGTCTTTTTTAATGAATTTGTTTCTGTATTTGATCGCTCGCTCGCTCGCACGTTCGTTTGTTCGTTCGTTTTACTTACGTGCGTGCGTGTGCGTGTGCGTGTGCGCGTGTTTTTGCTCGCTCGCTTGCTCGTTTTCGTTCATTCATTTCGTTTATTTATTCATTCAATGTTTTCTAACCCTTTTTTCGGTAGCGGTTTTATTCGCTATTATTCCTGCAGGAATCATAGCGACTAAAACCACTACTGACAACCCAAATGTTAATATTTCTTACTTTTCTAGTGTCTTTATTTCATACAGATGAACATTTATTACTGTCTCATTCGCCAATGCTGTTTCACAAGTTTATAGTTTTCTTCAAGCATGTTTTTCCTTCCACCTTTTCTAGTTTACGGGATTGCCTGAGATTTTGGGCCTGGCCAATATCACAGACTAGCGCATGTTTATTTTTCTTTCTATTTTCTTTCTTTGTTTAACTTTCCAGTTACACACATTTCTTTTCCTCCTCTTTGCTTCATCGTGTATCCTATCTTATTTCCTGCGTGTTTACCTTCCTTCCTGTTTCTCCAAATTGATAGTTTTGTTTAACCCTTTCACTGCCGACGAAAAAGTGAACACGATCCAACTACAAAGAGACATAGGTCCTCATGAGCCCCCGCGACTGCGGGGGCTCATGAGGATCTATGCCTCTTGCTGAGACCAGTTTGTATCCATGTTTCTTGGACGGTGTTGGCTTTTGGTCGTTGAATGAACCAAGATTTTAGAAACAAATAATTATACCCGTACAGTAGCAGGAAAGGGATTAAGAGTTTTGCTCGTTGGAAAACATTCTGCCTTTTCTTCTCTCATCTTAAAAACAAAATAACTAAAGAAAAGCTCGGGCTGGTGGGTGGTTGGTGCCAGACTTGACCTCACTGCTGATACTTGATGCTACCGTTGATACTTGATGCTACAGTTGCACTGATTAGTGTGTGTGTGTGTGTGTGTGTGTGTGTGTGTGTGTGTGTGTGTGTGTGTGTGTGTGTGTGTGTGTGTGTGTGTGTGTGTGTGTGTGTGTGTATGTGTGCATATACGTGAGCGGCAGCAGGCACGAGTAAACGCGAATGCGAGGAGTGACGTGAATGTATGTAGACGTAAGTTTTGTGCAACGTGTTTTGTGCGTGTGTATTTGCGTCATTGTGTATCTTCTGTTCCTTTTTGTACGTCAATCTAAATTTTCTCTATACAGGATGACGTATTTTGTTTCTATCGTATGTTGTCTTCTGTTCTACGTTATTTCCATATCAGCGAGAAGAAGGATCTTTGATCCGAAACGTCGTGTTTCATGTTCCCAAGTTAAAGGGTTTTCAACCTCTATTTTCTGTTTTCCTTTAAAAATAATAATAATAATAATAATAATAATAATAATAATAATAATAATAATAATAATAATAATAATAATAATAATAATAATAAAACGCCTTTTGAGACGTGACGCATCCGGATACGCGGCATTACGCCGCGTATCCGGAAGCGGCACGTCTCGAATGAGTTAACACTGGACCTGTAAATAAGGCCGCTTCTCACTAGCAAGTCATATATAGTAGGCGCTATCAGAATGCGTTCCTCTCGCAGATGTGGCCGGAGGGTTGAATCCGGAAGACGCGGGAAATCGCGTGCATTTTCCGATGTATCTATTACTGGGGATAACCTCTTTAACCCCTTGCTCACTTTCTCTCGCCTTACCGAGAGAAAGTGAGCAAGGAACAACAGCAAGAGTCATAGAGCCTCATGAGCCCCGTGTCGGCAGTGAAAGGGTTAACTCCCGCACACGGATGCCGAGGTGGGTGTGTTTCCTATCAAACCGCCTTAACTCTTACGCATATAAAAATATATAAATATAAAAATATATATATATATATATATATATATATATATATATATATATATATATATATATATATATATATATATATATATATATATAGAGAGAGAGAGAGAGAGAGAGAGAGAGAGAGAGAGAGAGAGAGAGAGAGAGCAAGAGGCATCGATTCTCATGAGCCCCCGCAGTTGCGGGGGCTCATGAGGATCCATGCCTCTTGCTGACACTACTTTGAGTCTATGTTCCTTGGGCGCCTGGGCGTCCTTGGCGTCAGTGGTATTAACACATTTTGCTCCATGACCGAAATCCGCAAATTTTGAAGTTGCCCCCTGAAGACTGTATTACACTTCTGGAAACAGATCGAGCATGATAGTTCAAGGGTTGTGCCAGAATAGCTTGGCGTCTATGGGCGCCTAGCTTGGCGTCTATGGGCGCCAAGCTATTCTGGCACAACCCTTGAACTATCACGCTCGATCCATGTCTTACCGTGACGTGTCGGAGTTGAATGAGTTAACCAGTAATAGTCTGCCGCGACAACTAGCAGTGAAGGGGTTAGTGAATGTTCTTCCTCAGCGCCTGCAGATACAGACATACCTAAGCTGGCGTTTGTGGTTTTTTTCAAACCGTATCAGCCCCCAAAAGATACGAGATTAAACGGCTATGTGTGGCAATTACAGCTAACTCGGAAACGTAGCTGTCTTAAAGACGGATCGCTTGTTGGTGCCAGGTTTATTTCGGGAGACAGAAAAACAGAAGGAAAATATAACCAAAACAGTTTGATATTTTGAGACTCGTGCAGAAAACGTGCTCCATTCGTAGGAGTGAAGTTTTGTATCTGCCCCCTCCCCCTCTACCCCTCGCTCCCCACCCCCCACCCCCCTGCCCACACCCCGAACAAGAAAAAGGAAGAAGAAGAAGAAGAAGAAGCACACACACACACACACACACACACACACACACACACACACACACACACACTCACAAAAAAAAAAAGACAAGACAAGACAAAAGAAAACAAAATCAAGAAAACAAAACAGAACAGAGAACAAAAAAAAAAAAATGTAATATCCATGCTTTTATTTGATTTTTTGCTTTTTCTCAAACAATGTCCACAACAACAACAAAAACTTTCTTGGCATATGCTGAGAAAAACATGCGTCTCTATAAATCATAATTTGGAATCGAGTGACCTTTAATTCTTTAACATTTTTCACTCGGTCGAGCAGAATTTTATTGAATTTTCTTGCTTGGCTTGAATTTTATAACAATCCCCTGAACCGAACTAATTTCATAAACACGACCGCGTTTGTTTTTAGCCGCCAACTTGTGTAGAAAAAAAAA